>CM062295.1:363016062-363302773 GCA_031216915.1 Pictodentalium vernedei | reverse complement strand
GGGGAACGGTTTAAAGAGACGGTGAATGTTGCCATTTCAACCACGGAACCCTTATATGATTCAAGAACGTCGAGTATTTTCATGCCAAAAGAGGGTGTTCGCATGGTTGAGAGGCCGAGATTGTACATTTGGTGACCGCCCGAATCCAAATGCAACAAGGTTGTGCTTCCACACTATGGGGAAGCTTCTTGTCTATATACGGGCTACACATTTTTCAATCACCACCGCTTTTAACCCACTCCGGTAGTAAAGTATAATCAGGTCGTAGTAGCTGACCGAAGACCGGACCAAAAAACTTCCAGGTAAAAAATGTTTTTTCGTTTCAAAATTGATCAAAACGCACAGAAAACCGAAAAAAAATTCCGATTTTTGTTCAAAATTTTTCAAGTCCGAACCGGAGCGGTAGTTCTCCAGCCATCAGAAGCCAAGTAAAATAAAACCCTATTCCCCTGGGGTGGGGAAAGGTTTAAAGAGACCGTGAATGTTGCCATTTCGATCACAGAAACCTTATACGATTCAAGAACGCCGAGTATTCTCATGCCGAAAGGAGGGTGTAGGGACCGTTGAGAGGCCGAGGGTGTATTTTGGCGACCGCCCTAAGCCAAACTCAACAAAATTGTGCTTCCAAACTACGGGGAATCTTTTTACCTATATATGGGCTACACATTCTCAATCACCGCCGCTTTTAACCCACTCCAGTAGTACAGTATAATTAGGTCAAAGTACCAGTCTGAAGACCGATTTTTCGTTTTTTTGGTGTAGCGTAAAAAAAAAAAAAAAGTTTTTCGTCTCAAAATTGAACAAAACACATAAAAAATAAAGACAAACATTTCCGGATTTTGGTCGAAAAGTCAGAACCGGTGTGGTAGTTCTCCAGCCATCAGAAGCCAAGTGAAACAAAACCTTATTCCCATGGGGTGGGGAAAGGTTTAAGGAGACCGTGAATGTTGCCATTTGAATCACGGAAGCCTTATACGAGTCAAGAACGCTGAGTATTCTCATGCCAAAAAGAGGGTGTACGGACTGTTGAGAGGCCGAGAGTGTACTTTTGGCGACCGCCCGAAGGCAAACACAACAAAATTGTGTTTCCAAACTATGGGGAATCTTTTTACCTATATATGCTCTACACATTCACAATCACCGCCGCTTTTAACCCACTCCGGTAGTACAGTATAATTAGGACAAAGTACCAGTCTGAAGACCAATTTTCGTTTTTTGGTGGTTTGTAAAAAAAAAAAAAAAAAAATTTTTTCGGCTCAAAATTGAACAAAACACGTAAAAAACAAAAACAAAAATTTCCGAATTTTGGTCGAAAATTTCGGAAGTCCGAACCGGACCGAAAATTTTCAGTGTAAAAAAAAATTTTTTTTTCGTCTCAAAATTGAACAAAACACATAAAAAACGAAAAAAAATTTTTCGATTTTTTGGCCGCCATTTTGGATTAACGAAAAATCGAAACGAATTTTTTTCGATTTCTTTTATAAAGCGGTATTATTTCCTTCAATTTGGAACCCTTTTAGAGGGCTCTTTATATTTAAATCTCGATATTTCAATCCAAGATGGCCGATTTTTGAGATAACTTTCCGTTTTGTGAAAAATTTTGGCAGAAAACATAAAAAATGGAAAAAAATACCGATTATATTTGTTTTAGACAAGAGTAATTCTGACAAGTCTGTCAAAAAATTAAGTCGATAGCTCTTTTCTTTCATGAGATATTGGCCTACGAAGCTTTGGGCGTTTTTGGGCGTTTTTGCCCACCAAGAAACATTTTCCCTCAAATACTGATGGTTTTATTTATTAGAACTCATGGCCGTCATTGATCGTGCAAAGTTTGAAAAAAATCTTAAAGACCGTTTTCGAGAAAACTCTTTCCCCGATGTGTTGGAAAAACAAAAAAAAAACAAAAAAAAAAAAAAAAAAAAAAGAACTAGATGAAGTGATTGTGCCCGCACAATACACAGGATTTTCCTCGTATTTTCAGTTCCTGAGCGTTTTCGTCTCAAAATTGAGAAGAACACAGAAAAACGGATTTTTGATGAGCCTATCAACATACTGACGGTAGAAGATATAATTGCAAGACCTCTATGCAGTATATGCCAGCTCCCAGAGGTCACATCTAATGATATTCTGTACTGACCGCCAAGACTCCATACATTGGAACAACCATAGCCATTCCAAACTGCGCATTATTACTATGTCGACCTCATTAAATGTCAACGAGTGGACGACATTTGCCAGTAAATCCATGTCAGTTGTAATTCCCATTCAGAAGTCCAAAACAACTGCTACCTTAAGTGTTTCAATGAAGGTTACTTTTGAAGATTTCCAAATGCTTTTGCATCCGATTCTTATGCGTGGAGGCGGAAACACTACATGATGGGCAGTGATGTCGTGGTTCCTCACGATTGCAGAAGAAATATCTAGAGTTCAGAAATAAAAAACGAGCGCGTAATTGGGTGGGAGTGGGGGGGGGGGGGGGTTGGTTCGGGTGGGAGCTGACAAATCAGTATGAGGAGTGCTAGTTTATGTCATTTCTTAATAAGTTCTACTTCTCCTTCAATAAACCTGATGGATTTGATTGTACGACCACAACAAGTACAGGCCGAAAGTCAAGATTAAACACTTATGTATACTGTTATCCGCTTTAGGGGAATTCCACCAGGTATTGGTCATATTGCCACAACCCTTCCTGTTGCTTCTTATCTACATGTACGTTGCAGGGTCTTCGGGTAGATGAATAATTCTCAGTTATTTATCTATGCCATGAGCTCTTATAGTGAAAGCCTGAAATTGAAACGCGGTACCAGAAGGCAACTTCCCAGGCTCGAAGTCAGCAGTATTTAAAAATTTGACATGTGTGTGGGGTGAGGGGGGGGGGGGGCATATGTATACCTAAAGCTAATTCAAACTTGGACCCAAAGTCCGTAACATATTAGGCATATCCAAAGTGCATAGTCCCGAGATGTGGGAGGGTATTTGAGGGGGGGGGGGGGGAGGCTCCCCTTCCCGACTTTTTTTTAAATAAGAGGCACTGATAACAATTCTCATTTGAGGCTTGTCATGGCTCTGCGTAATGGCGTGTGACATTTCTAAATCCCGCACTTTCCGGTCTCGGTTCTGGTCTGGTGTTGGGAAATCTCCTTGCCGACTTGAATAATGAGTTCTTTGACAATCATGATATTCTAAAAGTTATATAGGAGGTCATTGGACAATTGTTAGCTTCGTCGGCTGCTGGCTCTGAGTCTATGCCACACTGGTCAGAAATTATTTTCCGACAGAATGTGTAAATTTTCGACAGAGATGTTTATTGGGGTCGTGGTTCGCCACCGTCGCACACCCACCTTTTTTTTTTGGGGGGGGGGGGGGGGGCAGAGTTTCCCAGTCCTCAATTTGGCTACAGCAACTAATTCCAGGCCTTCGTGGTGCTCTATTACTTTTGGCTTCCATGTCAGAATGTTAGGAAGCAAATGGATAGTTGCAGGTAGGTAATTGTCGGGTTATTTCTTATAATTAGACACCCTTAATGTTTCAATGATTTTTCACTCAAAACGTAAAATGACACTTAACGCCTACACTATACAATCTAAAAGCGCAAATATTTTTGAATATATTACAAATTACAACAAATCATTTGAATTGGTGTTCTATCAGCAAGGACTGATTAAGTAATACTAAATACTTAAAAGAAACGCGAATACCAATGTCTGCGGGTTTTACTGAAAATTTTGATTTCAAATTATGTACAGCGTTCACTGAAGTTGAGGTCGCCGGGTGCAAAATGATCAATGTTTTTCAGACGTGTTTCCTGGCATGGACGCCCGAGATGTAGAGTCCAACTAATGGTGTTTGTGTTGGGTGGGGGTTGGGCAGTCGCGTCTGATAGTTTTACAGGTGGAGGAAAAGCCTCAACATCCAAATTCTGAATTACGGCCACTTTAACCCGTCTCGTAGTACAGTTTCGTCAGATCAAAGTGGCGATCGAAAGAAAGAAGTTTGGTTTTTGATCAAACATTTTCAGTCCCAACCGGACCAAAAAATTTCCAGGTAACAAAAAATATTTTTTTGTCTCAAAATTTACCAAAACGCATAGAAAACCGAAAAAAAAAATCCGATTTTTGTTCAAAAGTTTCCAAGTCCGAACCGGAGTGGTAGTTCTCCAGCCATCAGAAGCCAAGTGGAATAAAACCCTATTCCCATGGGATGGGGAAGGTTTAAAGAGACCGCGAATGTTGCCATTTCAACCACGGAAGCGTTATACGATTCAAGAACGTCGATTATTCTCATGCCAAAATGAGGGTGTACGGACCGTTGGGAGGCCGAGAGTGTACATTTGGCGACCACCCGAAGCCAAATGCAACAGGATTGTGCTTCCACACTCCGGGGAATCTTTTTATCTATATACGGGCTACAGATTTTCAATCAGCAACGCTTTTATCCCACTCCGGTAGCAAAGTATAATGAGGTCATAGTACCTGTCCGAATACCCGACCAAAAACTTCCAGGTAAAAAAACAATTTTTTTCGTCTCAAACTTGACCAAAACGCGTAGAAAACCAAAAAAAAAAAAATCCCATTTTTGTTGAAAATTTTCCAAGTCCGAACCGGAGTGGTAGTTTTCCAGCCATCAGAACCCAAGTGAAATAAAATCCTATTCCCGTGGGGTGGGGGGACGGTTTAAAGAGGCTGTGAATGTTGCCATTTCAACCACGGAAGCCTTATATGATTCAAGAACGTCGAGTATTTTCATGCCAAAAAGAGGGTGTTCGCATGGTTGAGAGGCCGAGAGTGTACATTTGGTGACCGCCCGAATCCAAATGCAACAAGGTTGTGCTTCCACACTATGGGGAATCTTCTTGTCTATATACGGGCTACACATTTTTCAATCACCACCGCTTTTAACCCACTCCGGTAGTAAAGTATAATCAGGTCGTAGTAGCTGACCGAAGACCGGACCAAAAACTTCCAGGTAAAGAATTTTTTTTTCGTTTCAAAATTGACCAAAACGCACAGAAAACCGAAAAAAAAATTCCGATTTTTGTTCAAAATTTTTCAAGTCCGAACCGGAGCGGTAGTTCTCCAGCCATCAGAAGCCAAGTGAAATAAAACCCTATTCCCCTGGGGAGGGGAAAGGTTTAAAGAGACCGTGAATGTTGCCATTTCAATCACAGAAACCTTATACGATTCAAGAACGCCGAGTATTCTCATGCCGAAAGGAGGGTGTACGGACCGTTGAGAGGCCGAGAGTGTATTTTGGCGACCTCCCTAAGCCAAACTCAACAAAATTGTGCTTCCAAACTACGGGGAATCTTTTTACCTATATATGGGCTACACATTATCTATCACCGCCGCTTTTAACCCACTCCGGTAGTACAGTATAATTAGGTCAAAGTACCAGTCTGAACACCGATTTTTCGTTTTTTTGGTGTAGTGTAAAAAAAAAAAAAATTTTTTTTCGTCTCAAAATTGAACAAAACACAAAAAATAAAGACAAACATTTCTGGATTTTGGTCGAAAAGTCCGAACCGGAGTGGGAGTTCTCCAGCCATCAGAAGCCAAGTGAAATAAAACCTTATTCCCATGGGGTGGGGAAAGGTTAAAGGAGACCGTGAATGTTGCCATTTGAATCACGGAAGCCTTATACGAGTCAAGAACGCCGAGTATTCTCATGCCAAAAAGAGGGTGTACGGACCATTGAGAGGCGGAGAGTGTACTTTTGGCGACCGCCCGAAGGCAAACGCAACAAAATTGTGCTTCCAAACTATGGGGAATCTTTTTACCTATATATGCGCTACACATTCGCAATCATCACCACTTTTAACCCACTCCGGTAGTACAGTATAATTAGGTCAAAGTACCAGTCTGAAGACCAATTTTCGTTTTTTGGTGGTGTAGTGTAAAAAAAAAAAAAAATTTTTTTTCGTCTCAAAATTGAACAAAACACATAAAAAACAAAAACAAATATTTCCGAATTTTGGTCGAAAATTTCGGAAGTCCGAACCGGACCGAAAATTTTCAGTGTAAAAAAAAAATGTTTTTTCGTCTCAAAATTGAACAAAACGCATAAAAAACGAAAAAAAATTTTTTCGATTTTTTGGCCGCCATTTTGGATTGACGGAAAATCGAAACGAAATTCTTTCGATTTTTTTTATAAAGCGATATTACTGCCTTCAATTTGGAACTCTTTTAGAGGGCTCATTATATTTAAATCTCGATATTTCAATCCAAAATGGCCGATTTTTGAGATAACTTTCCGTTTTGTGAAAAATTTTGGCAGAAAACATAAAAAATGGAAAAAAATACTGATTAAATTTGTTTTAGACAAGAGTAATTCTGACAAGTCTGTCAAAAAATTGAGTCGATAGCTTTTTTCTTTCATGAGATATTGGCCTACGAAGCTTTGGGCGTTTTTGGGCGTTTTTGCCCACCAAGAAACATTTTCCCCCAAATACTGATGGTTTTATTTATTAGGACTCATGGCCGTCATTGACAGTTTTTATTTATGAGAAATAATGAATCTAGACATAATAAAGTAAAAAAAAAACAAGAATTTTTTTTTCAATTTTTGGTCACAGTGTCCCGAAGCCATGTTTGACTGCTAGCGGAAGCCAAATTAAGAACAACTCCATTTCCAAAAGATGATAACTGTTCATGTACACTGTGACTTCAACATTTCTACCCTTAGAAGCTTTCAAATCGTCCCACTTGTTGAGTACTGTGACGGCAAAGTAGCCCGGTGGAAACAAAAAATTCCGACTTTTGGTCGAAAATTTCTAAGTCCAAACCGAAAATTTTTCTGGTGCAAAAATTTTTTTTTTTTCGTCTCCAAATGGCCTGAAACACATAAATAACCGAAAATAAAAATTCGATTTTTCGGCCGCCATTTTGGATTACCGAAAAATCGAAACGAAATTCTTTCGATTTTTTTTATAAAGCGGTATTACTTCCTTCAATTTGGAACCCTTTTAGAGGGCTCGTTATATTTAAATCTCGATATTTCAATCCAAAATGGCCGATTTTTGAGATAACTTTCCGTTTTGTGAAAAATTTTGGCAGAAAACATAAAAAATGGAAAAAAATACCGATTATATTTGTTTTAGACAAGAGTAATTCTGACAAATCTGTCAAAAAATTAAGTCGATAGCTTTTTTCATTCATGAGATATTGGCCTACGAAACTTTGGGCGTTTTTGGGCGTTTTTGCCCACCAAGAAACATTTTCCCCCAAATACTGATGGTTTTATTTATTAGAACTCATGGCCGTCATTAATCGTGCAAAGTTTGAAAAAAATCTTAAAGACCGTTTTCGAGAAAACTCTTTCCCCGATGTGTTGGAAAAACAAAAAAAAAAAAAAAAAAAAAAAAAAAAAAAAAAAAGAATAATAATCTTGGCAATAACAAATAGATTTTCCTTTCAGGAAAATCCAAACTAGATGAAGTGATTGTGCCCGCACAATACACAGGATTTTCCTCGTATTTTCAGTTCCTGAGCGTTTTCGTCTCAAAATTGAGAACACAGAAAAACGGATTTTTGATGAGCCTATCAACATACTGACGGTAGAAGATATAATTGCAAGACCTCTATGCAGTATGCCAGCTCCCAGAGTTCACATCTAATGATATTGTGTACTGACCGCCAAGGCTCCATACATTGGAACAACCATAGCCATTCCAAACTGCGCATTATTACTATGTCGACCTCATTAAATGTCAACGAGTGGACGACATTTGCCAGTAAATCCATGTCAGTTGTAATTCCCATTCAGAAGTCCAAAACAACTGCTACCATAAGTGTTTCAATGAAGGTTACTTTTGAAGATTTCCAAATGCTTTTGCATCCGATTCTTATGCGTGGAGGCGGAAACACTACATGATGGGCAGTGATGTGGTTCCTCACGATTGCAGAAGAAATATCTAGAGTTCAGAAATAAAAAAACGAGCGAGTAATTGGGTGGGAGTGGGGGGGGGGGGGTGGTTCGGGTGGGAGCTGACAAATCAGTATGAGGAGTGTTAGTTTATGTCATTTCTTAATAAGTTCTACTTCTCCTTCAATAAACCTGATGGATTTGATTTGTACGACCACAACAAGTACAGGCCGAAAGTCAAGATTAAACACTTATGTATACTGTTGTCCACTTTAGAGGAATTCCACCAGGTATTGGTCATATTGCCCAACCCTTCCTGTTGCTTCTTATCTACATGTACGTTGCAGGGTCTTCGGGTAGATGAATAATTCTCAGTTATTTATCTATGCCATGAGCTCTTATGGTGAAAGCCTGAAATTGAAACGCGGTACCAGAAGGCAACTTCCCAGGCTCGAAGTCAGCAGTATTTAAAAATTTGACATGTGTGTGGGGTGAGGGGGGGGGCATATGTATACCTAAAGCTAATTAAAACTTGGACCCAAAGTCCGTAACATATTAGGCATATCCAAAGTGCATAGCCCCGAGATGTGGGAGGGTATTTGGGGGGGGGGGAGGCTCCCCTTCCCGACTTTTTTTAAATAAGAGGCACTGATAACAATTCTCATTTGAGGCTTGTCATGGCTCTGCGTAATGGCGTGTGACATTTCTAAATCCCGCACTTTCCGGTCTCGGTTCTGGTCTGGTGTTGGGAAATCTCCTTGCCGACTTGAATAATGAGTTCTTTGACAATCATGATATTCTAAAAGTTATATAGGAGGTCATTGGACAATTGTTAGCTTTGTCGGCTGCTGAGTTTCCCAGTCCTCAATTTGGCTACAGCAACTAATTCCAGGCCTTCGTGGTGCTCTATTACTTTTGGCTTCCAGGTCAGAATGTTAGGAAGCAAATGGATAGTTGCAGGTAGGTAATTGTCGGGTTATTTCTTATAATTAGACACCCTTAATGTTTCAATGATTTTTCACTCAAAACGTAAAATGACACTTAACGCCTACACTATACAATCTAAAAGCGCATATTTTTTTGAATATATTACAAATTACAACAAATCATTTGAATTGGTGTTCTATCAGCAAGGACTGATTAAGTAATACTAAATATTTAAAAGAAACGCGAATACCAATGTTTGCGGGTTTTACTGAAAATTTTGATTTCAAATTATGTACAGCGTTCACTGAAGTTGAGGTCGCCGGGTGCAAAATGATCAGTGTTTTTCAGACGTGTTTCCTGGCATGGACGCCCGAGATGTAGAGTCCAACTAATGAGTGTTTGTGTTGGGTGGGGGTTGGGCAGTCGCGTCTGATAGTTTTACAGGTGGAGGAAGAGCCTCAACATCCAAATTCTGAATTACGGCCACTTTAACCCGTCTCGTAGTACAGTTTCGTCAGATCAAAGTGGCGATCGAAAGAAAGAAGTTTGGTTTTTGATCAAACATTTTCAGTCCCAACCGGACCAAAAAATTTCCAGGTAACAAAAAATATTTTTTTGTCTCAAAATTTACCAAAACGCATAGAAAACCGAAAAAAAAAATCCGATTTTTGTTCAAAAGTTTCCAAGTCCGAACCGGAGTGGTAGTTATCCAGTCATCAGAAACCAAGTGGAATAAAACCCTATTCCCATGGGATGGGGAAGGTTTAAAGAGACCGCGAATGTTGCCATTTCAACCACGGAAGCCTTATATGATTCAAGAACGTCGATTATTCTCATGCCAAAATGAGGGTGTACGGACCGTTGGGAGGCCGAGAGTGTACATTTGGCGACCACCCGAAGCCAAATGCAACAGGATTGTGCTTCCACACTCCGGGGAATCTTTTTATCTATATACGGGCTACAGATTTTCAATCACCACCGCTTTTAACCCACTCCGGTAGCAAAGTATAATGAGGTCATAGTACCTGTCCGAAGACCCGACCAAAAACTTCCAGGTAAAAAAACAATTTTTTTCGTCTCAAACTTGACCAAAACGCGTAGAAAACCAAAAAAAAAAAATCCCATTTTTGTTGAAAATTTTCCAAGTCCGAACCGGAGTGGTAGTTTTCCAGCCATCAGAACCCAAGTGAAATAAAATCCTATTCCCGTGGGGTGGGGGAACGGTTTAAAGAGGCGGTGAATGTTGCCATTTCAACCACGGAAGCCTTATATGATTCAAGAACGTCGAGTATTTTCATGCCAAAAAGAGGGTGTTCGCATGGTTGAGAGGCCGAGAGTGTACATTTGGTGACCGCCCGAATCCAAATGCAACAAGGTTGTGCTTCCACACTATGGGGAATCTTCTTGTCTATATACGGGCTACACATTTTTCAATCACCACCGCTTTTAACCCACTCCGGTAGTAAAGTATAATCAGGTCATAGTAGCTGACCGAAGACCGGACCAAAAACTTCCAGGTAAAGAATTTTTTTTTTTTTTTCGTTTCAAAATTGACCAAAACGCACAGAAAACCGAAAAAAAAATTCCGATTTTTGTTCAAAATTTTTCAAGTCCGAACCGGAGCGGTACTTCTCCAGCCATCAGAAGCCAAGTGAAATAAAACCCTATTCCCCTGGGGAGGGGAAAGGTTTAAAGAGACCGTGAATGTTGCCATTTCAATCACAGAAACCTTATACGATTCAAGAACGCCGAGTATTCCCATGCCGAAAGGAGGGTGTACGGACCGTTGAGAGGCCGAGAGTGTATTTTGGCGACCTCCCTAAGCTAAACTCAACAAAATTGTGCTTCCAAACTACGGGGAATCTTTTTACCTATATATGGGCTACACATTCTCAATCACCGCCGCTTTTAACCCACTCCGGTAGTACAGTATAATTAGCTCAAAGTACCAGTCTGAAGACCGATTTTTCGTTTTTTTGGTGTAGTGTAAAAAAAAAAAAAAATTTTTTTTTCGTCTCAAAATTGAACAAAACACATAAAAAATAAAGACAAACATTTCCGGATTTTGGTCGAAAAGTCCGAACCGGAGTGGTAGTTCTCCAGCCATCAGAAGCCAAGTGAAATAAAACCTTATTCCCATGGGGTGGGGAAAGGGTTAAAGGAGACCGTGAATGTTGCCATTTGAATCACGGAAGCCTTATACGATTCAAGAACGCCGAGTATTCTCATGCCG
Source organism: Pictodentalium vernedei (assembly GCA_031216915.1). Taxonomy (NCBI): domain Eukaryota; kingdom Metazoa; phylum Mollusca; class Scaphopoda; order Dentaliida; family Dentaliidae; genus Pictodentalium; species Pictodentalium vernedei. The sequence continues at coordinate 363,291,753 of CM062295.1, read as the reverse complement.
AAAAGAGGGTGTACGGACCGTTGAGAGGCCGAGAGTGTATTTTGGCGACCGCCCGAAGCCAAACTCAACAAAATTGTACTTCCAAACTACGGGGAATCTTTTTACCTCTCTACGGGCTACGCATTTTCAATCACCACCGCTTTTAACCCACTCCGGTAGAACAGTATAATTAGGTCAAAGTACCAGTCTGAAGACCGATTTTTCGTTTTTTGGTGTAGTGCAAAAAAAAAAATTGTTTTCGTCTCAAAAGTGAACAAAACACATAAAAAACAAAAACAAAAATTTCCGGATTTTGGTCGAAAAGTCCGAACCGGAGTGGTAGTTCTCCAGCCATCAGAAGCCAAGTGAAATAAAACCTTATTCCCATGGGGTGGGGAAAGGTTTAAACAGACCATGAATGATACCATATGAATCACGAAATCCTTATACGAGTCAAGAACGTCAAGTATTCGCATGCCAAAAAGAGGGTGTACGGACCGTTGAGAGGCCGAGAGTGTACTTTTGGCGACCGCCCGAGGGCAAACGCAACAAAATTGTGCTTCAAGCTATGGGGAATCTGTTTACCTATATATGCGCTACACATTCGCAATCACCACCGCTTTTAACCCACTCCGGTAGTACAGTATAATTAGGTCAAAGTACCAGTCTGAAGACCAATTTTCGTTTTTTGGTGGTGTATTGTAAAAAAAAAAAAATTTTTTTTTTCGTCTCAAAATTGAACAAAACACATAAACAACAAAAACAAAAATTTCCGAATTTTGGTCGAAAATTTCGTAAGTCCTAACCGGACCGAAAAAATAAAGACAAACATTTCCGGATTTTGGTCGAAAAGTCCGAACCGGAGTGGTAGTTCTCCAGCCATCAGAAGCCAAGTGAAATAAAACCTTATTCCCATGGGGTGGGGAAAGGGTTAAAGGAGACCGTGAATGTTGCCATTTGAATCACGGAAGCCTTATACGAGTCAAGAACGCCGAGTATTCTCATGCCAAAAAGAGGGTGTACGGACCGTTGAGAGGCCGAGAGTGTACTTTTGGCGACCGCCTGAAGGCAAAGGCAACAAAATTGTGCTTCCATACTACGGGGAATCTTTTTACCTATATATGCGCTACACATTCGCAATCACCGCCGCTTTTTACCCACTCTGGTAGTACAGTATAATTAGGTCAAAGTACCAGTCTGAAGACCAATTTTCGTTTCTTGGTGGTGGTGTGTAAAAAAAAATTTTTTTTTTTCGTCTCAAAATTGAACAAAACACATAAAAAACAAAAATAAAAATTTTCGAATTTTGGTCGAAAATTTCGTAAGTCCTAACCGGACCGAAAATTTTCAGTGCAAAAAAATTTTTTTTTTTTTCGTCTCAAAATTGAACAAAACACATAAAAAACGAAAAAAAAATTTCGATTTTTTGGCCGCCATTTTGGATTAACGAAAAATCGAAACGAAATTCTTTCAATTTGTTTTATAAAGCGGTATTATTTCCTTCAATTTGGAACCCTTTTAGAGGGCTCATTATATTTAAATCTCGATATTTCAATCCAAAATGGCCTATTTTTGAGATAACTTTCCGTTTTGTGAAAAATTTTGGCAGAAAACATAAAAAATGGAAAAAAATACTGATTATATTTGTTTTAGACAAGAGTAATTCTGACAAGTCTGTCAAAAAATTAAGTCGATAGCTTTTGATCTTTCATGAGATATTGGCCTATGAAGCTTTGGGCGTTTTGGGGCGTTTTTGCCCACCAAGAAACATTTTCCCCCAAATACTGATGGTTTTATTTATTAGAACTCAAGGCCGTCATTGATCGTGCAAAGTTTGAAATAAATCTTAAAGACTGTTTTCGAGAAAACTCTTTCCCCGATGTGTTGGAAAAACAAAAAAAAAAAAAAGAATAATAATCTTGGCAATAACAAATAGATTTTCCTTTCAGGAAAATCCAAATAAAGAAAACATGAAATACAACATTAGATCCAGTGATGATGCCCGCCACCCACCCAATTGCATTCTATAGTATATTGGCCGTAATGGGAGTCTAAATTAACATCTTGATTACAGCCACTGAGCATAGGTTTTCACTTCTGGGGATGTTCACACAACTGTTTTTAGCTCAACTTTGACGAAGTCAAATTTGAGCTATTGTCATGGCCCGCCGTCCGTCTGTCCGTCTGTCCGTATGTCAGCAATTGGCTATGGCTCGGGTTAGAGGTCGTATTTATGAACCGATCTTTACGAAACTTCTTGTGTACCTTTGTTATAACCCTGGGACGGGAACGAGTGTTTTTAGGTGTGGACCGAAATTAAAGATTGCTGCCAGCGGCCATTTTGTACCGATGATGCAAAAATCAGTTTTTTGTACAGAACTTCTGTATGAAAGTTCTGATTTGAATAGAGTTTAGTATAAATGTTTAGTACCATGGGATACATCACATATAATACGGGTTTTTTTCTCGTGCGTAATTTATGCAAATTAGACTGACTTTGATTTATTTAGTGTCACTTTCAGAGCTGTAAGTGCCAAGCTGCTATGGCTCGGGCTAGAGGCCGTATTTATGAACCGATCTTTACGGAACTTCTTGGGTACCTTTGTTATGATTGTGGGACGAGAACGAGTGTTTTTGGGTGCGGTCCGAAATTCAAGATGGCTGCCAGCTGCCATTTTGTACCGACGATGCAGAAATCTGTTTTTTGTACAGAACTTCCATATGAAAGCTCTGATTTGAATAATTTTTTGTATGAATGTTTAGTACCATGGGATACATCACATATAATACGGGTTTTTTTCTCGTGCGTAAATTATGCAAATTAGACTAACTTTGATGTTTTTTGGTGTTACTTTCAGCACTGTAAGTGCAAATGCCAATACGGCTCGGGCTAGAGGCCGTACTTATGAACCAATCCTTACAAAACTTCTTGGGGACCTTTGTTATCACCATGGGACGAGAACGAGTGTTTTGGGGTCCGGTCCGAAATTCAAGATGGCCGATGGCAGCCATTTTGTACGAAATTTGGTGCAATCAGATTTTTGCGCAGAACTTCCATATGAAAGCGCTGATTTGAATAATTTTTTGTGTGAATGTTTAGTATCATGGGATACATCACATATAATACGGGTTTTTTTCTCATGCAGAAATTATGCAAATTAGATCAACTTTGATTTTTTCAGTGCTGCTTACACACAGTAAGTACACATGTCAATACGGCTCGGGCTAGAGTCTGTATTTATGAACCGATCTTCACGAAACGTCTTGGGTACCTTTGTTATCAACTTGGGACAGGAACGAGTGTTTCTGGGTGCGGTCCAAAATTCAAGATGGCTGCCAGTGGCCATTTTGTATCGAAGTTAGGTCTAATCAGTTTTTTGTACACAACTTCTATACGGCTCAGTGAGGCTAGATGCCGTATTTATGAACCGATCTTTACGAAACTTCTTGGGTACCTTTGTTATTACCGTGGGATGAGAACGAGTGTTTTTGGGTGTGGTCCGAAATTCAAGATGGCCACCAGCAGCCATTTTGTACCAAAATTAGTGCAATCAGTCTTTTGTACAGAACTTCTGTATGAAAGTTCTGATTTGAATAAATTTTTGTATGAATGTTTAGTAACATGGAATACATCACATATAGTACGGGTTTTTTTCTCGTGCAGAAATTATGCAAATTAGATGAACTTTGATTTATTCAGTGCTACTTATACTCTGTAAGTGCACATGTCAATACGGCTCGGGCTAGAGGCTGTATTTATGAACCGATCTTCACAAAACTTCTTGGGTACCTTTGTTATCACCTTGGGACGAGAACGAGTGTTTCTGGGTGCGGTCCAAAATTCAAGATGGCTGCCAGTGGCCATTTTGTACCGAAATTATGTCCAATCAGTTTTTTGTCACAACTTCTACACAGCTCATATTTGTGAACTGATCTTCACGAAACTTCTTGGGTACCTTTGTTTTCACCTTGGGACAGGAATGAGTGTGTTTTGGGGTGCCTTTGTTATCACTGTGCTTTGAGAACAAATATTTTGGGGTTCAGTCAGACCCACTCTGGGACTCAAAGATTTCTTTTCTAGTTTAGCATCTGATTGTCACCAACCTTTACAATACTTTGCCTATACATTTGTTACAGGCAATGCTCAGTATTTATGTACAGACCATTACAATACTTTATATGTACCTTTGTTATCAGGTCATTACCTAGATGTTTGTCATTGCTGTGTCACATACTATACATGTACATGTCTTTGTCTTGACAAGTTGAGCTACAGTGTCATTGACACTTTCATTTCATCAAGTACACCTGTCCTGCCCCCGTTTGTTTGCTAACGGGCCCCTACCCATTGACCTTTCTATTTTTAGAAGCACCCGGGCCGACGGGGAGAGGGCGTTGTTGGGAGCTTGGCTAGATTTTGCTATAAAATGGGGTTGAAGGAAGGTACCCTCAAATCTGGGGCGAAAGTGGCAAAAATGACAAAAGGCTACATCAACGTATGGTAACGGTATAAACTACAGTCGATCTGGGCGATGTACAGACGAAAAATCATACCTTGGAGCCGGTTAGGCAATTTGGCACAAAAAACTCCGACTTCATGCTCAATCGCTGCTCTACAGTAGTCTACAACAGTCCTCAAGTCCATTCCAAACTGATAGAGTCGGGACGAATAGTACTCTCACTTTCCACGCGATGCGTGGTGTTCTTCACGCGGCCTCGACACTCGCAACAGATGCCAAAATGTCGGCCAGCGTGCGTAGAACAAGTTCTGAAAATTAGATGTCGCTGCCTTCAGCGGTCTAGACACGCTTCATGTTTGTGAGAAGTGCAATTTTAATGTCTAATTGGCAAATTTTCGTTAATCGTTACCCGCCAAAAAACCTACTCACCGCCGATTTCTTTTCACTTCAACTTCTGACGATTATCTAAGGTTTAAAGATAGTGTCATGATACCCCTCCCCCGCCGCTCTTTTGGAGCTGGTTAGGCAATGTGGCACCGAAACCTGGGACGTTATGCTCAATCGCAGCTCTACAGTCGTCTACAACACTGCCCGTGTCCATTCTAAACTGATATAGTCGGGACGAATAGTACTCTCACATTCCAAGCGATGCGTGGTGTTTTCCACGCGGTCCGGACACTCCAAACAGATCCGAAAATGTCGGCCAGGGTTCGTAGAACAAGTTCTGAAAATTTCAAGTCGCTGCCTCCAGCGGTCTGAACACCGTTCGTGTATGTCTGAAGTGCTATTTTAATGTCCAATATGCAAATCTTCGTCAATCCTTTCCTGCCTGCCAGAAACCCAATCACCGCCAATTTCTCTTGACTTTAAACTTCTGAGATTCTCGTAGGTTTAAAGGTTGTGTTGGGATCCCTGGTGGCTGTCTTGAAGAAGCAACTTCCATTTACAGTCAACTCTCCACCAGTCACACACAATTGTAACATTTAAGTGGACTTACTCCAGCGAGGAGGCACTGAAGGATTCTGCGCCCATTCCCGACGTCTTTTTTTCGAACTGGCTTGAAAAGGAAGGATCAAATTCAAACAATTACCTCCTCTCTCCAAAACGCCATATCTCAGCCAATTCTAGGCAGATTTCCATGAAATTTTCACTCCTTGTTCATGAATAGTTGTGGCATCACTTTCCATGAAGAGCGACATGAATTTCGCAATTCGTCACGTCGAATTGGAAAAGAGCGTATGCGCAGGGATTTCTCTGAAAACATCTTGGAAGATTTTAAAGAAAAAATGGCCATTTGCATTTCTTAGTGTGACATTACAAGTTGCATGGAAAAATATTCCTGTTAGTACTTGTTAACCCTCTACAAGCTGCCAGACATCAATATTTTGGATACATTTGAGATAAAATGGACCATTTTCAAATAGACACAGCACTCAGTGGGTATGTGTGAAACAAACATAACTCCTTTTGTGGGTCATTAACTTGTCGGACGACGATATTGATATTAACCCACTCCACCGTTAATGGTGGTTTTTACCTAAACAATTTTTTTGTCCACTGAGTCATTTGAGACGAACGAAATGGTTTGACGCGCCGAAGGCGCGCGGGGACGATTTGGAGGACAAGCCCCTTTCAACCCTCGTTAGCTGTTTGTTGTTGTTGTAGGGTGTCAAGGCGCGGTGGAGGAGGAAAAGGAAGGAGGGAGGTGGCTTAACCCCGTCTAGGCTTCTTCCGGCTCTTGTTCTTTGGAGGTGGTTGAGATTGTGATGTGGAAGTCGACGATGTTGAGTTTAGTGTTGAGTTTGGTGAATGGATTGCGTCTAATTCCTTTTTGAGATCTGCTTTGGATTGTTCCCTGAACTCGTGGGTTTCGGAGGCGATTCGGTTTCCCATCTCAACTGCCCGCCTTCCCATCTCTATTATTCTCCTTAATTCTTCGGCGGTGACTGCAGACTTAGGTGGCTGTGTTGCTGAGATTGACACACCCGGGCTGTCCGGTAGAGAAGGAAGTGGGGAGTGAGGGGTGGGAGGTGGTGAAAAGGCAACCTCCGGTTCCTCCTCAGTCTCCACCAAACGTTCGTCATCCAACAGTGCCGGCTCAGGAGCTGGCAGTTGGTTGGGTGTACTAGTGGGACTAGGAGGGGAACTGGCAGCTGCCTCCAGGACCTCCATCCTCTCGCTCACCTCTTTCTTCCTATTCCGGAAGGCCTCCAGGCGCCTGGAATCCCGGCGCTTGGTGGACGGACTCTTCTTCTTCTTGCTCTTCTTCTTTACAGGGCCAGGTCCAGGCTTCTTCGGGTGAGGACCAGTGTGAGAGGGGTTCCTCTCACAAAAGGTGCTACCTCTCCCCGAAGAAGGTGTGGCGGTGTTGTGCTCTTCAATGACGAACTCCAAGTTCAGATGGACTCTCTTGCCTGTCTCCCGGACAGTCCAGGTGACAGGGCAAGAGATGCCCAGAGCTGCTATTGTTCTCTTCAGTCGCGCTGGTAGTTCCAGTGTTTCCATAATTATGGTGTTAATTAGGATCGAGCCAAGTCATTTGAGAGTACTATACTCACCTTTCTCATAACCTCAATGAAGGAACTTCAGTGAGACAGTTAAAAACAATTCATCAGACACTGTGGGGTCATGAAGAATCATGGAATCTCATCGGGAAAAGCTATGATTCTCGAGAATCATAAAGTCTAGTTAGGCTTTTCCCTCTGGAAAAGACTATTGTTTTTCTACGGATTATTATTATTATTTTTTTGGGTTTTTTTTTTTTTTTGGGGGGGGGGGGGTTTCACACATTTTTGTCCGTATGATTCAGAAGCCATTTTCGAACCGATTTTCACACAATTTGGCACACGCATAGAGTGGCAAAAAATCTAAAAATGTACCGAAGCGGAATTTTCGATTTAACCCTTATTTCGCCAGAATTGGCAAAAAACTGTCAAAATTGGGGTTTATTGGCATTTTCTCGAAACACGTCTTTAGGATTTTTTTCAAACATCCATCATTACTAGACCTGCCTATGACACAACCTTTGATACACACGACATATTAGGCGATGCATATGGTAACCCTCCACAGGCTGCCAAACATCGAAATTTTGATGAAATGGGCCGGTTTCAGACCCCCACAGCACCCAAACGATACCCGAGAGGTAAACATAACTTCCTTCATTGGAAGTGGAATTCACCGAGGATCATTTTTGTAAGTAATAAGGGTGTTCAGAAAACCAAGTGTTAACCCGTTTTGGGCTGGTTAAACAGCAATACCCCAAAAAAGCTCAAAACTTCATGTTTTCCGTGGATTTCTCGAAACGAGTCTTGTAGATTTTCAAGAAAAATTGGTCACTCTGAGGTCTTGGTGTGACATTGCAAGTTGCATGGATAAAATATTCCGTCAGCATTAGTTAACCCTCCCCGAGCTGCTAAACGTAAAAATTGTGATAAAATGGGCTGTATTTAGGCACCAACAGCACCCAAACGATATACCACAGAGAAAGGGGACTTCATTTATCGGACGCAGAATTGATCGGAAAATATTTTTGAAAGTGGTAAGGGTATTCAAAATTTGACGTCTTAACCCATTTTGGGCTGATTAAAGAGAGATACCCATTAAAATCTTAAAATACCCGTTTTCTGTGGATTTCTCTAACAACATCTTGTATGTTTTCAAGAAAAATCGGCTATTTGCAGGTCTTGGTGTGACATTACAAGTCGCATGGAACAAAATATTCCGGTCAGCATTAGTTAACCCTCCTCGGGCTGCTGAAGGTCAAAATTGCGATAAAACGGGCTGTTTTTGCACACCAACAGCACCAAAGGGTACACCACAAAGAAAAGTGCCTTCGTTTATCACACGTACAATTTATACGGAAACATTTTTGTAAGTAGTAAGGGTATTCAAAAGTCGACGTCTTAACCCATTTTGGGCAGGCTAAAGAGAGATATCCCTTGAAAGCTTTAAATTCCCACTTTCTGTGAATTTCCCTAACGGTAACTTGTAGGGTTTCAAGACAAATTGTCTATTCGTAGGTCTTTATGTGACATTACAAGTTGCATAGACAAAATACTCCGGTGAGCGTTTTTTAACCATCTACAAGCTGCCAAGCATCGTAATGTTGTCAACATGGGACTGTTTTCAGACACGCACAGCACCTAATGTATACATGAGAGATAAACATAATCTCCTTTGTTTGAAGTGGAATTCACAGAGGACCATTTTTGTAAGTAATAAAGGTATTCAAAAAGCCAAGCGTTAACCCCTGTTGGGGAGGTTAACAGGGATACCCATCAAAAGCTTAAAAAATCGTTTTCCCTGGATTTCTACAAACATTTTGTGGGGTTTTCAAGAGAAAATGGCCGTTGATAGGTCTTGGTGTCATATGACCAGTTGCATGGATCAATTATTCTGGTAGGCATTTGTTAACCCTTCATGGGCTGCTAAATGTAAAACAAATTGAGGAAATAGTCTGTTTTTGGACACCAACAACATCAAATGGAAATGCCACAGAGAAACGTAACTTCTTTTACCAGACGCAAAACTGATAGGGAAACATTGATATTGATATTAACCCATTCTACCATTAATGATGGGTTTTACCTAAACATTTTTTTATCAAACCCAAACCGAGTCGTTTGAGACTACTATACTCACCTTTCTCATAACATCAATGAAGGAACTTTAGTGAGACAGTTAAAAACAATTCATCAGACATTGTTGGGTCAAGAAAAATCATGGAATCTAATCGGGAAAAGCCTTGATTCTCCAGAATCATAAAGTCTAGTTTTTTGTTTTTTTTTTGTTTTTTTTCCACACATTTTGTCCGTATGATTCAGAAGCCATTTTCGAACCGATTTTAACGAAATTTTGCACACGCATAGAGGGGCACAAAGTCTAAAAATGTACGAAGCGGAATTTTCGATTTAACCCTTATTTCGTCAGAATTGGCAAAAATCTGCCAAAATTGGGGTTTACCGGCACTTTCTCGAATCACGTCTTGTAGATTTTTTTATACATTCGTCATTGCTAGATCTGTCCGTGACACGCCCTTTGATACACACGACATATCAGGCGATGCATATGGTAACCCTCCACAGGCTGCCAAACATCGACATTTTGATGAAATAGGCCGGTTTCAGGCCCCCACTGCACCCAAACAATACACGAGAGATAAACATAACTTCCTTTATTGGGAGTGGAATTCACCTAGGATCATTTTTGTCAGTAATAAATATGTTCACAAAACCACGCGTTAACCCGTTTTGGGCTGGTTAAACAGCAATACCCCCCAAAAGCTAAAAAATTCAGGTTTTCCGTGGATTTCTCTAAACGAGTCTTGTAGATTTTCATGAAAAAATTGTCACTCCCAGGCCAGTGACAATAGAAGTTGCATGGACAAAATACTGCGGTGAGCATTTGTTAACCCTCCACGGGATGCTAAAAGTCAAAATTGTGATAAAATGGGCTATTTTTGGACGCCAACGGCACCCAACGGGTACGCCACAAAGAAAAGAGATTTCTTTTATAGAGCGCACAATCTATAGGGAAACATTTTTGTAAGTAGTAAGGGTATTCAAAAAACGAAGTCTTAACCCATTTTGGGCAGGCTAAAGAAAGAGATCCCTTAAAATCTAAAAATTCCCATTTTCTGTGGATTTCTCTCAATACATTCCATAGGTTTTCAAGAAAAATTTACTACTTGCAGGTCTTTGTGGGACATCACAAGTGGCGTGGACAAAATATTCCGCTGAGCGTTTATTAACCCTCTACAGAATGCCAAGCATCATAATTTTGTTGAAATGGGCTGTTTTCGGACACACACAGCACGCAATGTATGCTCGAGAGTTACACATAGTCTCCTTTGTTGGAAGTGGAATTCACTGGGGACCATTTTTGTAAGTAACAAGGGTATTCAAAAACCCAAGCGTTAACCCCTTTTGGGGTGGTTATTAGCGATACCATCAAAAGCTAAAAAAAAATAATGTTTTCCGTGGATTTCGTTACAAACATCTTTTTCAACAGAAAATGGCCATTGATAGGTCTTGGAGTCACATTACCGGTTGCATGGATAAAATATTCCAGTAAGCATTTGTTAACCCTCCATGGGCTGCTAAATGTCAACATTTTGAAAAAATAGTCCGTTTTTGGGCACCAACAACAACAAATGGGAATGCTTCAGAGATACATAACTTCTTTTACTGGATGCAAAACTGACAGAGAAAAATTTAGTAAGTAGTAAGGGTATTCAAAAAATCGAGGTCTTAACCCATTTTCGCCTGGTTAAGATGTACCCCTTAAAAGCTTAAAATTCCAGTTTTCTGTGGATTTCTCCAAAAAATCTAGTAAGTATTCAAGAAAAATTGACCATTTGCAGGTGTTGGAGTGACATTACAAGTTACATAGACAAAATATTCCGGTAAGCGTTAGTTAACTCTCCAGAGGCTGTAAAGCATAGAAATTTTGAGAAAATGGACTGTCCTTGGGCACCCATTGCACGCAATGTGTACCTGCGAGATAAACATAACCTCCTTCTTTGGAAGTGGAATTCATCAGACCAAACATTAACCCATTTAGGGCTGGTCTTAACCCGTTTTGGGCTGGTTAAACAGCGGTACCCATCAAAGACTTAAACTTTCGAGCTTTCCCTGGATTTCTTTAAAAACATCTTGTAGATTTCAAGAAAAAATGGCCATTCACGGATCTTCATGTGACATTACAAGTTACATGGACAAAATATTCCGTTGAGCATTTGTTAACTCTCCATGAGCTGCTAAACATCAAAATGTTGATAAAATGGATTGTTTTCAGACACCAAAAGCATCCAATGGATATGTAACAGAGAAATATAACTTCTTTTACTGCGCGTAGAATTCACAGAGGATCAGTTTTGTAAGTAGTAAGGGTATTTAAAAGAATGAAACTTAACCTATTTTAGACTGGATAAGGAGAGATACCCCTTAAAAGCTTAAAATTTACATTTTCTATGGATTTCGCTAACTGCTTGTTGGCGATTTTCAAGAACAATTGGACATTGGCAGGTCTTACAAATTGCATAGATAGAATATTCCGCTAGTCGTTTGTTAATCCCGCTACAGGCTGCTAAACGTCAAAATTTTGATAAAATCGGCTGTTTTCGGGCAGCAAATGGGTAATGTAATAGGTAAACATAACCTCTTTTATCAGACTCAGAATTCATGAGGGATAATGTATGATAGTGTTAAGGGTATTCAAGGGAGCGTGGTGGCTCAGTGGCTCAGTGGTAGACTGTTGTACTTCTATGCTAGAGGTCCCGAGTCCGATCCCCGTCCGGGACGACTCACGTTGTGTCCTTGGGCAAGGCACTTTAGCCCGGTTGCCGACATGGGGGCACGATGACGCCGTGTACTAAGGCATACTGCACGTGGATGGTACATATGTCTTCACCCTCTGTAACCCTGCTTGAGCGGAGCTTGAACAGAGTTAGAATGTTGAGGAGCTGACAGTTGCTCGTCGATGCTTGGTGGTTCTCTCCGTGTACTCAGGCTTCCCCACCTATAAAACTGTCACGGCCACGATTAGCCATTGTGCATAAGTATGTGACCTTAAACACCAATAAACAAATAAATAAATAAATAAATAAATAAGGGTATTCAAAAACCAAGCCTTAACCCTGTTTATAGGATTAAAGACAGACAGCCCATGCCGCGTACGCTGCCTACATTACTTGTAAAATCGACACCCCCACTAAATCTACTTCGAGGTGCGGTGTCGGACCCGACCACCTGACGGTTCTGACCTCATTAGATAACACTCCTTCTTTGTATTATCAGCATGGATTTCCCCAAGAAGCAAAGACAAAAATACGTCTGCGGAAAATAATGGCAAATATTTTATTTAGTCTGTATTTTGTCCGTATAGAAAATGTCTCGCCCACATATACCTAAACATGATTCAATGATACAATTGGACATATTTCTCTCGTAAAACCTGAAAAAGACTTGATTTATTTCATTTTAGAATTGCGCGTGTATATTCTTAGAAGATTCTCTGTGTGTTATTAATATACAGCGTCATTCTTTGATCTCGTTTGGGACGATCAGTGATTAACACCTTTTCGACAAGAGCCGTCGAAATTGAAAATAAAAAAAAATAATCAAATTTCACTAAAACCTTTTGCAGAATCGTGTTTTTCAGAAAACTCTTTCGCGATTGCATGTGTCGTTTTCAAAATTCCGATCAGTAATCACGAAATTATAAATATGTTGTTGTCAATAACAAAATTGAAAGCATGTCCGTCAAACTTGCATGACGTCAGAACTCGACTCGGGTGAAATAATGCAGTGATGCAGTGAAAGGACGAGAGTAATAAACGCTGATATCGCAGTAGGCTTTAAACTGGCCATGGAATGGTCCTAAAATCATGTTTATATTTGCAGCTTCACTGCAAATAGGTTTCCCGTTGTTTCTTGTTGAAGTGTTGTTTCCGTCAAAAAATTTGGAACACCGAGCAGTGGGCCTGCCCCATGAACACCTGTCTGTTATTAAAATTAATTAGCGGGGACATCTGCACCCCCTCCCCCCTTCCTGCTGTTTTTTTTTACCTAGGACACCTGCCCCCTATTGTTTCTTTTACCTAGGACACGTGCCCCCCCCCTGCTGTTTTTCACCAACTAAACCTGCCCCCGTTTGTTTGCCTACGGGCCCTTCCCCATTGACCTTTCTATTTTTAGAAGCACCCGGGCCGACGGGGAGAGGGCGTGGTTGTGAGCATGGCTAGATTTCGCTGAAGGAAGGTACCCTCAAATCTGGGTCGAAAGTGGCGAAAATGACAAAAGGCTACTTCAACATATGGTAACGGTATAAACTTCAGACGATCTGGGCGATGTACAGACGAAAGATCATACCTTGGAGCCGGTTAGGTAATTTGGCACAAACAACTCCGATTTTATGCTCAATCGCTGCTCTACAGTAGTCTACAATAGTGCCCAATTCCATTCCAAACTGATAGAGTCGGGACGAATAGTACTCTCACTTTCCACGCGATGCGTGGTGTTCTCCACGCGGTCTCGACACTTGCAACAGATGCCAAAATGTCGGCCAGGGTGCGTAGAACAAGTTCTGAAAATTAGAAGTCGCTGCCTTCGGCGGTCTGGACACGGTTCGTATTTGTGAGAAGTGCAATTTTAATGTCAAATTGGCAAATTTTCGTTAATCGTTTCCCGCCAAAACACCTACTCACCGTCGATGTCTTTTCACTGCAACTTTTTCCGATTATCTAAGGTTTAAAGATAGTGTCAGGATACCCCCCCCCCCCTCGCCGCTACAGCCCCCCCCCCCCCACCCAACCCCCCGCACTTCCTCACTTTGGCGGCGTTCTGGGTTGAAAGTCTCGAAAATGGCAAGAGGCTACATTAACGTACGGCAACGGTATAAACTACAAGTAGTAAGGACGATATTGAGACAAAAAATCATACAATGGAGCCGCTTAGGCAATGAGGCATCGAAACCTGGGACTTTATGCTCAATCGCAGCTCCACAGTCGTCTACAACACTGCCCATGTCCATTCTGAACTGATAAAGTCGGGACGAATAGTACTCTCTCATTCCAAGCGATGCTTGGTGTTTTCCAGGCGGCTGGGACGCTCCAAACAGATCCCAAAATGTCGGCCAGGGTTCGTAGAACAAGTTCTGAAAATTTCAAGTCGCTGCCTCCAGCGGTCTGGACACGGTTCGTGTATGTCAGAAGTGCTATTTTAATGTCCAATATGCAAATCTTCGTCAATCTTTTCCTGCCTGCCAGAAACCCAATCACCGCCAATTTCTTTTCACTTTAAACTTCTGACGATTCTCTTAGGTTTAAAGGTTGTGTTGGGATCCCTGGGTGGCTGTCTTAAAGAAGCAACTTCCATTTACAGTCAACTCTCCACCAGTCACACACAATTGTAACATTTAAGTGGACTTACTCCAGCGAGGAGGCATTGAAGGATTCTGCGCCCATTCCCGACGTCTTTTTTCGAACTGGCTTGAAAAGGAAGGACCAAATTCAAACAATTACCTCCTCTCTCCAAAACACCATATCTCAGCCAATTCTAGGCAGATTTCCATGAAATTTTCACTCCTTGTTCATGAATAGTTGTCGCATCACTCTCCATGAAAAGCGACATGAATTTCGCATTTCGTCACGTCGAATTGGAAAAGAGCGTAGGCGCAGGGATTTCTCTGAAAACATCTTGGAAGATTTTAAAGAAAAAATGGCCATTCGCAGTTTTTAGTGTCACATTACAAAGTTGCATGGAAAAATATTCCTGTTAGCACTTGTTAACCCTCTACAAGCTGCCAGACATCAATATTTTGGATACATTTGAGATAAAATGGACCATTTTCAAATAGACACAGCACTCAGTGGGTATGTGTGAAACAAACATAACTCCTTTTGTGGGTCATTAACTTGTCGGACGACGATATTCATATTAACCCACTCCACTATTAATGATGGTTTTTACCTAAACAAGTTTCTTATCAAACTGAGTCATTTGAGACTACTATAATCACCTTTCTCATAACATCAATGAAGGAACTTCAGTGAGACAGTTAAAAACAATTCATCAGACACTGTGGGGTCATGAAGAATCATGGAATCTCATCGGGAAAAGCCATGATTCTCCAGAATCATAAAGTCTAGTTTTTAGGCTTTTCCCTCTGGAAAAGACTATTGTTTTTCTACGGATTATTATTTTTTTTTTTTTTTTTTTTTTTTTTTTTTTTAGGCTTTTCCCTCTGGAAAAGACTATTGTTTTTCTACGGATTATTATTTTTTTTTTTTTTTTTTTTTTTTTTTTTTTTTTTTTTTTTTTTTTTTTTAAGGCTTTTCCCTCTGGAAAAGACTATTGTTTTTCTACGGATTATTATTTTTTTTTTTTTTTGGGTTTTTTTTTTTTTTTTTTTTTCCACACATTTTATCCGTACGATTCAGAAGCCATTTTTGAACCGATTTTCACGAAATTTTGCACACGCATAGAGGGGCACAAAATCTAAAAATGTACCGAAGCGGAATTTTCGATTTAACCCTTATTTCGTCGGAATTGGCAAAAAACTGCCAAAATTGGGGTTTATCGGCACTTTCTCGAAACACGTCTTGTAGATTTTTTTTAAACCTTCATCATTGATAGACCTGTCTGTGCCATGACCTTTGATACACATGACATATCAGGCGATGCATATGGTAACCCTCCACAGGCTGCCAAACATCGAAATTTTGATGAAATGGGCCGGTTTCAGGCCCCCAGAACACCCAAACGATACACGAGAGATAAACATAACTTCCTTTATTGGAAGTGGAATTCACCGAAGATCATTTTTGTAAGTAATAAGGGTGTTCAAAAAAGCAAGCGTTAACCCGTTTTGGGCTGGTTAAACAGCAATACCGCCATAAAGCTAAAAAATTCAGGTTTTCCGTGGATTTCTCTAAATGAGTCTTGTAGATTTTCAAGAAAAAATTGTCACTCCCAGGCCTTGATGTGACAATAGATGCTGCGTGGACAAAATACTGCGGTGAGCATTTGTTAACCCTCCACGGGCTGCTAAAAGTCAAAATTGCGATAAAATGGGCTGTTTTTGGACGCCAACAGCACCCAACGGGTACGCCACAAAGAAAAGTGCTTTCTTTTATCGAGCGCACAATCTATATGGAAACATTTTTGTAAGTAGTAAGGGTATTGAAAAGTCGAAGTCTTAACCCATTTTGGCAAAGCTAAAGAGAGAGACCCCTTAAAATCTTAAAATTCCCATTTTCTGTGGATTTAGCTAAAAATATCCTGTAGGTTCTCAAGAAAAAATGACTACTCGCAGGTCTTAGTGTGACATTACAAGCTGCATGGACAAAATATTCCGGTGAGCGTTTATTAACCCTCTGCAGGCTATCAAACATCGTAATTTTGTTGAAATGGGCTGTTTTCGGACACCCACAGCTCCCGACGTGTACCTGAGAAATAAACTTAATCTCCTTTGTCGGAAGTGGAATTCACCAAGGACCATTTTTGTAAGTAATAAGGGTATTCAAAAAACCAAGCGTTAACCCCTTTTGTTGTTGTTAATAGTGATACCCATCAAAGGCTTAAAAATTTATGTTTTCCCTGGATTTCTTTACAAACATCTGGTAGGGTTTTCAACAAAAAATGGCCATTGATAGGTCTTGGTGTCACATTACCACTTGAATGGATAAATCATTCTGGTAAGCATTGGTTAAACCTTTTTGAACTGCTAAAAGTCAAAATTCTGAAAAAATAGTCCATTTTTGGACACCAACAACATCAAATGAGAAGGCAACAGAGAAAAATAACTTCTTTTACCGGACGCAAAGCTGCCAGGGAAACATTTTTGTAAGTAGTAAGTGTATTCAAAAATCAAGGTCTTAACCCATTTTTGGCTAGTTAAGGAGATATACCCCTAAAAGCTTAAAATTCCAGTTTTCTGTAGATTTCTCAAAAAGATTTTCAACAAAAAGTTTGCATTCGCAGGTCTTGGAGTGACATTACAAGTTGCATGGACAAAATATTTCGGTAAGCATTTGCTAACCCTCCAGAGGCTGCCAAGCATAGACATTTTCAGAAAATGGGCTGTCAATTCCATGGTGTCCAACGCCATCGGTAGATTTATCCCAACAATATTACCGATCTTACCACCCCCCACCCCTTCCCCTCTCTCTTTCTCCAACCAAACACACATTGAAAGGTACGTCTCACTTCATATTCCACACTACAGTGCATGATAATATTTGCACAACGGCCGATCATGACCGTGACAGTTCTACGGATGGAGGAAGCCGGAGTACCCGGAGAGAACCACCTGTCAACGACGAGCAGCTGCCAGCTCCCCAACATCGTAATTCCGCACTGCAGCACAGGCAGGGTTATATTGGTTGAAGACATGCGTACCATCGACGTGCAGTACGCCTTTGTACACGGCGGCATCGTGCTCCCATTTGGATAATTGGCGTTAAGTAGCCCGGTTGCCGACATGGGGGCACGATGACGCCGTGTACTAAGGCATACTGAACGTCGATGGTACATATGTCTTCAACCTCTGTAACTCTGCTTGAGCGGAGCTTGAACAGATTTAGAATGTTGAAGAGCTGACATTTGCTCGTCGATGCTTGGTGGTTCTCTCCGGGTACTCCGGCTTCCTCCACCAAAAAAACTGTCACGGTCACGATTAGCCATTGTGCATAAGTATGTGACCTTAAACACCAATAAATAAATAAATAAATAAATAAATAAATAAATAAATAAATAAATAAGGGTATTCAAAAAATCAAGCCTTAACCCTGTTTATAGGATTAAAGACAGACAGCCCATGCCGTGTACGCTGCCTACATTACTTGTACAATCGACACCCCCACTAAATCTTCTTCGAGGTGCGGTGTCGGATCGACCACCTGACGGTTCTGACCTCATTAGATAACACTTCTTCGTTGTATTTAGCAGCATGGATTTCCCTAAGAAGCAAAGACAAAAATACGTCTGCGGAAAATAATGGCAAATATTTTATTTAATCTGTATTTTGTCCGTATAGAAAATGTCTCCCCCACATATACCTAAACATGATTCAATGATACAATTGGACATATTTCTCTCGTAAAACCTGAAAAAAGACTTGATTTATTGCATTTTAGAATTGCGCGTGTATATTCTTAGAAGATTCTCTGTATGTTATTAATATACGGCGTCAGTCTTTGATCTCGTTTGGGACGATCAGTGATTAGCACCTTTTCGACAAGAGCCATCGAAGTTGAAAATAAAAAAAAATAATCAAATTTCACTAAAACCTTTTGCAGAATCGTGTTTTTCAGAAAACTCTTTCGCGATTGTGTGTGTAGTTTTCAAAATTCCAATCAGTAATCACGAAATTATAAATATGTTGTTGTCAATAACAAAATTGAAAGCGTGTCCGTCAAACTTGCATGACGTCAGCACTCGACTCGGGTGAAATACTGTGGAGAGTAAGAAACGCTGATATCGCAGTAGGCTTTAAACTGTCCATGGAATGGTCCTAAAATCAGGTTTATATTTGCAGCTTTACTACAAATAGGTTTCCCGTTGTTTCTTGTTGAAATGTTGTTTCCGTCAAGACCAAGTACCATAGAAAATTTGGAACCTGTGCAATAGGATTGGACACCTGCCCCATGAACAACTGCCTGCTATTAAAATTAATTAGCGGGGGCATCTGCCCTCCTCCCCCCCCCCCCCTGTTTATTTTACCTAGGACACCTGTCCCCTGCTGTTTCTTTTACCTAGGACACGTGCCCCCCCCCCCCTGCTGTTTTTACACCAAGTACACCTGCCCCTCCCCATTGACCTTTCTATCTTTAGAAGCACCCGGGCCGACGGGGAGAGGGCGTGGTTGTGAGCATGGCTAGATTTCGCTGTAAATTGGGGTTGAAGGAAGGTACCCTCAAATCTCGGTAGAAAGTGGCGAAAATGACAAAAGGCTACTTCAACGTATGGTAACGCTATAAACTACAGGCGATCTGGGCGATGTACAGACGAAAGATCGTACCTTGGAGCCGGTTAGGCAATTTGGCACAAAAAAACTCCGGCTTTATACTTAATCGCTGCTCTACAGTAGTCTACAATAGTGCCCAATTCCTTTCCAAACTGATAGAGTCGGGACGAATAGTACTCTCACTTTCCACGCGATGCATGGTGTTCTCCACGCGGTATCGACACTTGCAACAGATGCCAAAATGTCGGCCAGGGTGCGTAGAACAAGTTCTGAAAATCAGAAGTCGCTGCCTTCAGCGGTCTGGACACGGTTCGTGTTTGTGTGAAGTGCAATTTGAATGTCTAACTGGCAAATTTTCGTTAATCGTTACCCGCCAAAAAACATACTCACCGTCGATTTCTTTTCACTTCAACTTCTGCGGATTATCTAAGGTTTAAAGATAGTGTCAGGATACACCCCCCCCCCCCCCCGCCGCTGCAGCCCCCCCCCCCCGAACTTCCCCACCTTGGCGGCGTTCTGGGTCGAAAGTCTCGAAAACGGCAAGAGGCTACATTAAAGTATGGCAACGGTATAAACTACAAGTAGTAAGGACGATATTGAGACAAACAATCATACCTTGGAGTCGGTAAGGCAATGAGGCACCGAAACCTGGGACGTTATGCTCAATCGCAGCTCTACAGTCGCCTACAACACTGCCCATGTCCATTCTAAACTGACAGAGTCGGGACGAATAGTACTCTCACATTCCAAGCGATGCGTGGTGTTTTCCAGGCGGTCCGGACGCTCCAAACAGATCCCTCTTGTTTAGCCATTGTAATGGAACACTTCCGTAGGAGTTTGAGCAAAATTTATCAGTGGAAATCTCTGCCCCTTCACTGTGAGCCTTACTTCTTCTTTTTCTTCTTCTTCCTCTCTCTCTCTCTCTCTCTCTCTCTCTCTCTCTCTTGCCTATTTTTATTTGGCAGAAAATATAAGTATAATCTATTAGTAAAGTTTTGTACATTATTTAATTGCTACCATTATTACAATAATTATATTATTAAATGTTATATGTAATGGAGAGGAGGGTTTGCTAAGTGTTGAGCACTTGTCCTCCAATCCTTTTGCTATGCTTTTGTTGGCAAATAAATATGTTTAAACTAACAGATCCCAAAATGTCGGCCAGGGTTCGTCGAACAAGTTCTGAAAATTTCAAGTCGCTGCCTCCAGCGGTCTGGACACGGTTCGTGTATGTCAGAAGTGCTATTTTAACGTCCAATACCAGAAACCCAATCACCGCCAATTTCTTTTCACTTTAAACTTCTGACGATTCTCTTTGGTTTAAAGGTTGTGTTTGGATCCCTGGGTGGCGGTCTTAAAGAAGCAACTTCCATTTACAGCCAACTCTCCACCAGTCACACACAATTGTAACATTTAAGTGGACTTACTCCAGAGGGGGGGGGGGGGGGGGCACTAAAGGAGTCTGCGCCCATTCACGACATCTTTTTTCGAACTGGCTTGAAAAGGAAGGACCAAATTCAAACAGTTACCTCCTCTTTTCAAAACGCTATATCCCAGCCAATTCTAGGCAGATTTCCATGAAATTTTCACTCGTTGTTCATGGATAGTTGCGGCATCACTTTCCATGAAGGGCGATACGAGGGGGCGCGGTGGCTCAGTAGGTAGAGGTGCAGGCTGCAAGCCGAGAGGTCCTCGGTTCGAATCCCACCTGTGGCAACCGCGTTGTGTCCTTGGGCAAGACACTTCACGCCCATTGCCCACGTGGGGGCACGGTACTAAGGCGTACTGCACGTCGATGGTGCACCTGTCTTCAACCAATGCTAACCCTGCTTGTGTGGAGTTGGTATGTTGGGGAGCTGACAGTTGCTCGCCGTTGCTCGGTGGTTCTCTCCGGGTACTCCGGCTTCCTCCACCCGTAAAACTGTCACGGTCATGATTAACCATTGTGCAGAAATATGTGACCTTAAACACCAATAAATAAATAAATAATAAGAGCGATACGAATTTCGCATTTCGTCACGTCGAATTCGAAAAGAGCGTATGCGCATGGCTTTCTCTGAAAACATCTTGTAGATTTTTAGTAAAAATGGCCATTCGCACTTTTGGGTTTGGAATTGCAAGTTGCATGAATAAATATTCCTGTTAGCACATGTTAACCCTCTACAAACTGCCAGACATCAATATTTTGGATACATTTGAGATAAAATGGACCATTTTCAAATAGACAGAGCACTCAGTGCGTATGTGTCAAACAAACATAACTTCTTTTGTCGGCCATTAACTTGTGAGACGACGATATTAATATTAACCCACTCCACCGGTAATGATGGTTTTACCTAAACAATTTTTTTTATCAAACTGAGTCATTTGAGATCACCTTTCTCATAACATCAATGAAGGAACTTCAGTGAGACAGTTAAGAACAATTCATCAGACACTGTGGGGGCATGAAAAATCAAGGAATCTCATCGGGAAAAGCCATGATTCTCCAGAATCATAAAGTCTAGTTTTTTTTTTGGTATTTTTTTTTTTTTTTTCCACACATTTTGTCCGTACGATTCAGAAGCCATTTTCGAACCGATTTTCACGAAATTTTGCACACGCATAGAGGGGCACAAAATCTAAAAATGTACCGAAGCGGAATTTTCGATTTAACCCTTATTTCGTCGGAATTGGCAAAAAACTGCCAAAATTGGGGTTTATCGGCACTTTCTCGAAACACGTCTTGTAGATTTTTTTTAAACCTTCATCATTGATAGACCTGTCTGTGCCTTGACCTTTGATACACATGACATATCAGGCGATGCATATGGTAACCCTCCACAGGCTGCCAAACATCGAAATTTTGATGAAATGGGCCGGTTTCAGGCCCCCAGAACACCCAAACGATACACGAGAGATAAACATAACTTCCTTTATTGGAAGTGGAATTCACCGGAGATCATTTTTGTAAGTAATAAGGGTGTTCAAAAAAGCAAGCGTTAACCCGTTTTGGGCTGGTTAAACAGCAATACCCCCATAAAGCTAAAAAATTCAGGTTTTCCTTGGATTTCTCTAAATGAGTCTTGTAGATTTTCAAGAAAAAATTGTCACTCCCAGGCCTTGATGTGACAATAGAAGTTGCATGGACAAAATACTTCGGTGAGCATTTGTTAACCCTCCACGGGCTGCTAAAAGTCAAAATTGTGATAAACTGGGCTGTTTTTGGACGCCAACGGCACCCAAAGGGTACGCCACAAAGAAAAGTGATTTCTTTCATCGAGCGCACAATCTATAGGGAAACATTTTTGTAAGTAGTAAGGGTATTCAAAAAACGAAGTCTTAACCCATTTTGGGCAGGCTAAAGAGAGAGACCCCTTAAAATCTAAACATTCCCATTTTCTGTGGATTTCTCTAAATACATTCCATAGGTTTTCAAGAAAAATTGACTACTTGCAGGTCTTTGTGTGACATTACAAGTGGCATGGACAAAATATTCCGCTGAGCATTCATTAACCCTCTACAGAATGCCAAGCATCATAATTTTGTTGAAATGGGCTGTTTTCGGACACACACAGCACGCAATGTATGTCCGAGAGTTACACATAATCTCCTTTGTTGGAAGTGGAATTCACTGAGGACCATTTTTGTAAGTAATAAGGGTATTCAAAAACCCAAGCGTTAACCCCTTTTGGGGTTGTTATTAGCGATACCCATCAAAAGCTAAAAAAAAATTATGTTTTCCGTGGATTTCGTTATAAACATCTTGTAAGTTTTCAGCAGAAAATGGCCATTGATAGGTCTTGGAGTCACATTACCGGTTGCATGGATAAAATATTCCAGTAAGCATTTGTTAACCCTCCATGGGCTGCTAAATGTCAACATTTTGAAAAAATAGTCTGTTTTTGGACACCAACAACAACAAATGGGAATGCCACAGAGATACATAACTTCTTTTACCGGATGCAAAACTGACAGAGAAAAATTTAGTAAGTAGTAAGGGTATTAAAAAAATCGAGGTCTTAACCCATTTTCGCCTGGTTAAGATGTACCCCTTAAAAGCTTAAAATTCCAGTTTTCTGTGGATTTCTCCAAAAAATCTAGTAAGTATTCAAGAAAAATTGACCATTTGCAGGTCTTGGAGTGACATTACAAGTTACATAGACAAAATATTCCAGTAAGCGTTAGTTGACTCTCCAGAGGCTGCAAAGCATAGAAATTTTGAGAAAATGGACTGTTCTTGGGCACCCATTGCATGCAATGTGTACCTGCGAGATAACCATAACCTCCTTCTTTGGAAGTGGAATTCATCAGACCAGGCATTAACCCATTTAGGGCTGGTCTTAACCCGTTTTGGGCTGGTTAAACAGCGGTACCCATCAAAGACTTAAAATTTCATGTTTTCCCTGGATTTCTTTAAAAACATCTTGTAGATTTCAAGAAAAAATGGCCATTCACGGGTCTTCATGTGACATTACAAGTTACATGGACAAAATATTCCGTTGAGCACTCGTTAACTCTCCACGAGCTGCTAAACATCAAAATGTTGATAAAATGGTTTGTTTGCAGACACCAAGAGCACCCATTGGATATGTAACAGAGAAATGTAACTTCTTTTACTGCGCGTAGAATTCACAGAGGATCAGTTTTGTAAGTAGTAGGGGTATTTAAAAGAATGAAACTTAACCTATTTTAGATTGGATGAGGAGAGATACCCCTTAAAAGCTTAAAATTTACATTTTCTGTGGATTTCGCTAACTGCTTGTTGGCGATTTTCAAGAACAATTGGACATTGGCAGGTCTTACAAATTGCATAGATAGAATATTCCGCTAGTCGTTTGTTAATCCCGCTACAGGCTGCTAAACATCAAAATTTTGATAAAATCGGCTGTTTTCGGGCAGCAAATGGGTATGTAATAGGTAAACATAACCTCTTTTATCAGACTCAGAATTCATGAGGGATAATGTATCATAGTGTTAAGGGTATTCAAGGGAGCGTGGTGGCTCAGTGGTAGACTGTTGTACTTCTATGCTAGAGGTCCCGAGTCCGATCCCCGTCCGGGACGACTCACGTTGTGTCCTTCGGCAAGGCACTTTAGCCCGGTCGCCGACATGGGGGCACAATGACGCCGTGTACTAAGGCATACTGCACGTCGATGGTACATATGTCTTCACCCTCTGTAACCCTGCTTGAGCGGAGCTTGAACAGAGTTAGAATGTTGAGGAGCTGACAGTTGCTCGTCGTTGCTTGGTGGTTCTCTCCGTGTACTCCGGCTTCCTCCACCTATAAAACTGTCACGGTCACGATTAGCCATTGTGCATAAGTATGTGACCTTAAACACCAATAAACAAATAAATAAATAAATAAATAAATAAATAAATAAATAAATAAATAAATAAATAAATAAATAAGGGTATTCAAAAGGCCAAGAAAATGGCCATTGATAGGTCTTGGAGTCACATTACCGGTTGCATGGATAAAAAATTCCAGTAAGCATTTGTTAACCCTCCGTCGGCTGCTAAATGTCAACATTTTGAAAAAAAATAGTCTGTTTTTGGACACCAACAACAACAAATGGGAATGCCACAGAGATACATAACTTCTTTTACCGGATGCAAAACTGACAGAGAAAAATTTAGTAAGTAGTAAGGGTATTCAAAAAATCGAGGTCTTAACCCATTTTTGCCTGGTTAAGATGTACCCCTTAAAAGCTTAAAATTCCAGTTTTCTGTGGATTTCTCCAAAAAATCTAGTAAGTATTCAAGAAAAATTGACCATTTGCAGGTCTTGGAGTGACATTACAAGTTACATAGACAAAATATTCCGGTAAGCGTTAGTTAACTCTCCAGAGGCTGCAGAGCATAGAAATTTTGAGAAAATGGACTGTCCTTGGGCACCCATTGCACGCAATGTGTACCTGCGAGATAAACATAACCTCCTTCTTTGGAAGTGGAATTCATCAGACCAAGCATTAACCCATTTAGGGCTGGTCTTAACCCATTTTGGGCTGGTTAAACAGCGGTATCCACCAAAGACTTAAATTTTCATCTTTTCCCTGGATTTCTTTAAAAACATCTTGCAGATTTCAAGAAAAAATGGCCATTCACGGGTCTTCATGTGACATTACAAGTTACATGGACAAAATATTCCGTTGAGCATTCGTTAACTCTCCACGAGCTACTAAACATCAAAATGTTGATAAAATGGATTGTTTTCAGACACCAAGAGCACCCAATGGATATGCAACAGAGAAATATAATTTCTTTTACTGTGCGTAGAATTCACAGAGGATCAGTTTTGTAAGTAGTAAGGGTATTTAAAAGAATGAAACTTAACCTATTTTAGACTGGATACGGAGAGATACCCCTTAAAAGCTTAAAATTTACATTTTCTGTGGATTTCGCTAACTGCTTGTTGGCGATTTTCAAGAACAATTGGACATTGGCAGGTCTTACAACAAATTGCATAGATAGAATATTCCGCTAGTCGTTTGTTAATTCCGCTACAGGCTGCTAAACGTCAAAATTTTGATAAAATCGGCCGTTTTCGGGCAGCAAATGGGTATGTAATAGGTAAACATAACCTCTTTTATCAGACTCAGAATTCACGAGGGATAATGTATGATAGTGTTAAGGGTGTTCAAGGGAGCGTGGTGGCTCAGTGATAGTGTTGTACTTCTATGCTAGAGGTCCCGAGTCCGATCCCCGTTCGGGACGACTCACGTTGTGTCCTTGGGCAAGGCACTTTAGCCCGGTTGCCGACATGGGGGCACGATGACGCCGTGTACTAAGGCATACTGCACGTCGATGGTACATATGTCTTCACCCTCTGTAACCCTGCTTGAGCGGAGCTTGAACAGAGTTAGAATGTTGAAGAGCTGACAGTTGCTCGTCGATGCTTGGTGGTTCTCCCCGTGTACTCCGACTTCCTCCACCTATAAAACTGTCACGGCCACGATTAGCCATTGTGCATAAGTATGTGACCTTAAACACCAATAAACAAATAAATAAATAAATAAGTAAATAAATAAATAAATAAATAAATAAATAAATAAATAAATAAGGGTATTCAAAAAACAAGCCTTAACCCTGTTTATAGGATTAAAGACAGACAGCCCATGCCGTGTATGCTGCCTACATTACTTGTAAAATCGACGCCCCCACTAAATCTACTTCGAGGTGCGGTGTCGGACCCGACCACCTGACGGTTCTGACCTCATCAGATAACACTCCTTCGTTGTATTATCAGCATGGATTTCCCCAAGAAGTAAAGACAAAAATACGTCTGCGGAAAATAATGGCAAATATTTTATTTAGTCTGTATTTTGTCCGTATAGAAAATGTCTCGCCCACATATACCTAAACATGATTCAATGATACAATTGGACATATTTCTCTCGTAAAACCTGAAAAAAGACTTGATTTATTTCATTTTAGGATTGCGCGTGTATATTCTTAGAAGATTCTCTGTGTGTTATTAATATACAGCGTCAGTCTTTGATCTCGTTTGGGGCGATCAGTGATTAACACCTTTTCGACAAGAGCCGTCGAAATTGAAAATAAAAAAAAAATAATCAAATTTCACTAAAACCTTTTGCAGAATCGTGTTTTTCAGAAAACTCTTTCGCGATTGCATGTGTCGTTTTCAAAATTCCGATCAGTAATCACGAAATTATAAATATGTTGTTTTCAATAACAAAATTGAAAGCATGTCCGTCAAACTTGCATGACGTCAGAACTCGTCTCGGGTGAAATACTGTAGTGATACAGTGATGCTTTCTATCTTTAGAAGCAGTGAAAGGACGAGAGTAATAAACGCTGATATCGCAGTAGGCTTTAAACTGGCCATGGAATGGTCCTAAAATCATGTTTATATTTGCAGCTTTACTGCAAATAGGTTTTCCGTTGTTTCTTGTTGAAGTGTTGTTTCCGTCAAGGCCAAGTACCATAGAAAATTTGGAACACCGAGCAGTGGGCCTGCCCCATGAACACCTGCCTGTTATTAAAATTAATTAGCGGGGACATCTGCACCCCCCCCCCCCCCTTGCTGCTCTTTTTTTTCTACCTAGGACACCTGCCCCCTATTGTTTCTTTTACCTAGGACACGTGCCCCCCCCCCCCCCCCGCTGTTTTTCACCAACTACACCTGCCCCCGTTTGTTTGCTAACGGGCCCCTCCCCATTGACCTTTCTATCTTTAGAAGCACCCGGGCCGACGGGGAGAGGGCGTGGTTGTGAGCATGGCTAGATTTCGCTGAAGGAAGGTACCCTCAAATCTGGGTCGAAAGTGGCGAAAATGACAAAAGGCTACTTCAACATATGGTAACGGTATAAACTTCAGACGATCTGGGCGATGAGTAGACGAAAAATCATACCTTGGAGCCGGTTAGGTAATTTGGCACAAAAAACTCCGATTTTATGCTCAATCGCTGCTCTACAGTAGTCTACAATAGTGCTCAATTCCATTCCAAACTGATAGAGTCGGGACGAATAGTACTCTCACTTTCCACGCGATGCGTGGTGTTCTCCACGCGGTCTCGACACTTGCAACAGATGCCAAAATGTCGGCCAGGGTGCGTAGAACAAGTTCTGAAAATTAGAAGTCGCTGCCTTCGGCGGTCTGGACACGGTTCGTGTTTGTGAGAAGTGCAATTTTAATGTCAAATTGGCAAATTTTCGTTAATCGTTTCCCGCCAAAACACCTACTCACCGCCGATTTCTTTTCACTGCAACTTCTTCCGATTATCTAAGGTTTAAAGATAGTGTCAAGATACCCTCCCCCCCCTCGCCGCTACAGCCCCCCACCCCACCCCCCGCACTTCCTCACTTTGGCGACGTTCTGGGTTGAAAGTCTCGAAAATGGCAAGAGGCTACATTAACGTACGACAACGGTATAAACTACAAGTAGTAAGGACGATATTGAGACAAAAAATCATACAATGGAGCCGCTTAGGCAATGAGGCACCGAAACCGGGGACTTTATGCTCAATCGCAGCTCCACAGTCGTCTACAACACTGCCCATGTCCATTCTGAACTGATAGAGTCGGGACGAATAGTACTCTCTCATTCCAAGCGATGCGTGGTGTTTTCCACGCGGCTCGGACGCTCCAAACAGATCCCAAAATGTCGGCCAGGGTTCGTAGAACAAGTTCTGAAAATTTCAAGTCGCTGCCTCCAGCGGTCTGGACACGGTTCGTGTATGTCAGAAGTGCTATTTTAATGTCCAATATGCAAATTTTCGTCAATCTTTTCCTGCCTGCCAGAAACCCAATCACCGCCAATTTCTTTTCACTTTAAACTTCTGACGATTCTCTTACGTTTAAAGGTTGTGTTGGGATACCTGGGTGGCGGTCTTAAAGAAGCAACTTCCATTTACAGAGAGAGAGAGAGGTGGGGGGGGGGGGGGGGGGGCTCTAAAGGAGTCTGCGCCCATTCACGACGTCTTTTTTCGAACTGGCTTGAAAAGGAAGGACCAAATTCAAACAGTTACCTCCTCTCTTCAAAACGCGATATCCCAACCAATTCTAGGCAGATTTCCATGAAATTTTCACTCGTTGTTCATGGATAGTTGCAGCATCACTTTCCATGAAGAGCGATACGAATTTCGCATTTCGTCACGTCGAATTCGAAAAGAGCGCATGCGCATGGATTTCTCTGAAAACATCTTATAGATTTTAAGTAAAAATGGCCATTCGCACTTTTTGGTTTGAAATTGCAAGTTGCATGAATACATATGCCTGTTAGCACATGTTAACCCTCTACAAATGGCCAGACATCAATATTTTGGATACATTTGAGATAAAATGGACCATTTTCAAATAGACAGAGCACTCATAGGGTATGTGTCAAACAAACATAACTCCTTTTGTCGGTCATTAACTTGTGGGACGACGATATTGATATTAACCCACTCTACCATTAATGATGGTTTTCACCTAAACAATTTTTTTTATAAAACTGAGTCATTTGAGACTACTATAACCACCTTTCTCATAACATCAATGAAAGAACTTCAGTGAGACAGTTAAAAACAACTCATCAGACACTGTGGGGGCATGAAAAATCAAGGAATCTCATCGGGAAAAGCCATGATTCTCCAGAATCATAAAGTCTAGTTTGTTTTTTTGGGGTTTTTTTTTTTTTTTTTCCACACATTTTGTCCGCACGATTCCGAAGCCATTTTCGGACCGATTTTCACAAAATTTTCCACACGCATAGAGGGGCACAAAATCTAAAAATGTACCGAAGCGGAATTTTCGATTTAACCCTTATTTCGTCAGAATTGGCAAAAAACTGTCAAAATTGGGGTTTATCGGCACTTTCTCGAAACACGTCTTGTAGATTTTTTTTAAACTTTCATCATTGATAGACCTGTCTGTGCCACGACCTTTGATACACATGACATATCAGGCGATGCATATGGTAACCCTCCACAGGCTGCCAAACATCGAAATTTTGATGAAATGGGCCGGATTCAGGCCCCCATAGCACCCAAACGATACACGAGAGATAAACATAACTTCCTTTATTTGAAGTGGAATTTACCGGAGATCATTTTTGTAAGTAATAATGGTGTTCAAGAAACCAAGCATTAACCCGTTTTGGGCTGGTTAAACAGCAATACCCCCAAAAAGCTAAAAAATTCAGGTTTTCCGTGGAT
Organism: Pictodentalium vernedei; assembly: GCA_031216915.1. NCBI lineage: Eukaryota > Metazoa > Mollusca > Scaphopoda > Dentaliida > Dentaliidae > Pictodentalium > Pictodentalium vernedei. Next base: position 363,262,206 of record CM062295.1, on the reverse strand, counting down.
TTCTCTAAACGAGTCTTGTAGATTTTCATGAAAAAATTGTCACTCCCAGGCCTTGATGTGACAATAGAAGTTGCATGGACAAAATACTTCAGTGAGCATTTGTTAACCCTCCACGGGCTGCTAAAAGTCAAAATTGTGATAAAATGGGCTGTTTTTGGACGCCAGCGGCACCCAAAGGGTACGCCACAAAGAATAGTGATTTCTTTTATCGAGCTCACAATCTATAGTGAAACATTTTTGTAAGTAGTAAGGGTATTCAAAAAACGAAGTCTTAACCCATTTTGGGCAGGCTAAAGAGAGAGACCCCTTAAAATCTAAAAATTCCCATTTTCAGTGGATTTCTGTAAATACATTCCATAGGTTTTCAAGAAAAATTGACTACTTGCAGGTCTTTGTGTGACATTACAAGTGGCATGGACAAAATATTCCGCTGAGCGTTTATTAACCCTCTACAGAATGCCAAGCATCATAATTTTGTTGAAATGGGCTGTTTTCGGACGCACACAGCACGGAATGTATGTCCGAGAGTTACACATAATCTCCTTTGTTGGAAGTGGAATTCACTGAGGACCATTTTTGTAAGTAATAAGGGTATTCAAAAACCCAAGCGTTAACCCCTTTTGGGGTGGTTATTAGCGATACCATCAAAAGCTAAAAAAAATCATGTTTTCCGTGGATTTCGTTACAAACATCTTGTAAGTTTTCAACAGAAAATGGCCATTGATAGGTCTTGGAGTCACATTACCGGTTGCATGTATAAAATATTCCAGTAAGCACTTGTTAACCCTCCATCGGCTGCTAAATGTCAACATTTTGAAAAAATAGTCTGTTTTTGGACACCAACAACAACAAATGGGAATGCCACAGAGATACATAACTTCTTTTACCGGATGCAAAACTGACAGAGAAAAATTTAGTAAGTAGTAAGGGTATTCAAAAAATCGAGGTCTTAACCCATTTTCGCCTGGTTAAGATGTACCCCTTAAAAGCTTAAAATTCCAGTTTTCTGTGGATTTCTCAAAAAAATCTAGTAAGTATTCAAGAAAAATTGACCATTTGCAGATCTTGGAGTGACATTACAAGTTACATAGACAAAATATTCCGGTAAGCGTTAGTTAACTCTCCAGAGGCTGCAAAGCATAGAAATTTTGAGAAAATGGACTGTCCTTGGGCACCCATTGCACGCAATGTGTACCTGCGAGATAAACATAACCTCCTTCTTTGGAAGTGGAATTCACCAGACCAAATAATTAAGCCTTTTAGGGCTGGTCTTAACCCGTTTTGGGCTGGTTAAACAGCGGTACCCATCAAAGACTTAAAATTTCATGCTTTCCCTGGATTTCTTTAAAAACATCTTGTAGTTTTCAAGAAAAAATGGCCATTTACGGGTCTTCATGTGACATTACAAGTTACATGGACAAAATATTCCGTTGAGCATTCGTTAACTCTCCACGAGCTGCTAAACATCAAAATGTTGATAAAATGGATTGTTTTCAGACACCAAGAGCACCCAATGGATATGTAACAGAGAAATATAACTTCTTTTACTGCGCGTAGAATTCACAGAGGATCAGTTTTGTAAGTAGTAAGGGTATTTAAAAGAATGAAACTTAACCTATTTTAGACTGGATAAGGAGAGATACCCCTTAAAAGCTTAAAATTTACATTTTCTGTGGATTTCGCTAACTGCTTGTTGGCAATTTTCAAGAACATTTGCACATTGGCAGGTCTTACAAATTGCATAGATAGAATATTCCGCTAGTCGTTTGTTAATCCCGCTACAGGCTGCTAAACGTCAAAATTTTGATAAAATCGACTGTTTTCGGACAGCAAATGGGTATGTAATAGGTAAACATAACCTCTTTTATCAGACTCATAATTCATAAGGGATAATGTATGATAGTGTTAAGGGTATTCAAGGGAGCGTGGTGGCTCAGTGGTAGACTGTTGTACTTCTATGCTAGAGGTCCCGAGTTCGATCCCCATCCGGGACGACTCACGTTGTGTCCTTGGGCAAGGCACTTTAGCCCGGTTGCCGACATGGGGGCACGATGTCGCCGTGTACTAAGGCATACTGCACGTCGATGGTACATATGTCTTCACCCTCTGTAACCCTGCTTGAGCGAATCTTCAACAGAGTAAGAATGTTGAGGAGCTGACAGTTGCTCGTTGATGCTTGGTGGTTCTCTCCGTGCACTTCCTCCACCTATAAAACTGTCACGACCGCGATTAGCCATTGTGCATATGTTTGTGACCTTAAACACCAATAAACAAATAATAAATAAATAAATAAGGGTATTCAAAAACCAAGCCTTAACCCTGTTTATAGGATTAAAGACAGACAGCCCATGCCGTGTACGCTGCCTACATTACTTGTAAAATCGACACCCCCACTAAATCTACTTCGAGGTGCGGTGTCGGACCTGACCACCTGACGGTTCTGACCTCATTAGATAACACTCCTTCGTTGTATTATCAGCATGGATTTCCCCAAGAAGAAAAGACAAAAATACGTCTGCGGAAAATTATGGCAAATATTTTTAGGCTTTTCCCTCTGGAAAAGACTATTGTTTTTCTACGGATTATTATTTTTTTTTTTTTTTTTTTTTGGGTTTTTTTTTTTTTTTTTTTTTCCACACATTTTGTCCGTGCGATTAAGAAGCCATTTTCGAACCGATTTTCACGAAATTTTGCACACGCATAGAGGGGCACAAAATCTAAAAATGTACCAAAGCGGAATTTTCGATTTAACCCTTATTTCGTCGGAATTGGCAAAAAACTGCCAAAATTGGGGTTTATCGGCACTTTCTCGAAACACGTCTTGTAGATTTTTTTTAAACCTTCATCATTGATAGACCTGTCTGTGCCATGACCTTTGATACACATGACATATCAGGCGATGCATATGGTAACCCTCCACAGGCTGCCAAACATCGAAATTTTGATGAAATGGGCCGGTTTCAGGCCCCCAGAACACCCAAACGATACACGAGAGATAAACATAACTTCCTTTATTGGAAGTGGAATTCACCGGAGATCATTTTTGTAAGTAATAAGGGTGTTCAAAAAGGCAAGCGTTAACCCGTTTGGGGCTGGTTAAACAGCAATACCCCCATAAAGCTAAAAAATTCAGGGTTTTCCGTGGATTTCTCTAAATGAGTCTTGTAGATTTTCAAGAAAAAATTGTCACTCCCAGGCCTTGATGTGACAATAGATGCTGCGTGGACAAAATACTGCGGTGAGCATTTGTTAACCCTCCACGGGCTGCTAAAAGTCAAAATTGTGATAAAATGGGCTGTTTTTGGACGCCAACAGCACCCAACGGGTACGCCACAAAGAAAAGTGCTTTCTTTTATCGAGCGCACAATCTATATGGAAACATTTTTGTAAGTAGTAAGGGTATTCTAAAGTCGAAGTCTTAACCCATTTTGGCAAAGCTAAAGAGAGAGACCCCTTAAAATCTTAAAATTCCCATTTTCTGTGGATTTAGCTAAAAATATCCTGTAGGTTTTCAAGAAAAAAATGACTACTCGCAGGTCTTAGTGTGACATTACAAGCCGCATGGACAAAATATTCCGGTGAGCGTTTATTAACCCTCTGCAGGCTATCAAACATCGTAATTTTGTTGAAATGGGCTGTTTTCGAACACCCACAGCTCCCGACGTGTACCTGAAAAATAAACTTAATCTCCTTTGTCGGAAGTGGAATTCACCAAGGACCATTTTTGTAAGTAATAAGGGTATTCAAAAAACCAAGCGTTAACCCCTTTTGTTGTTGTTAATAGTGATCCCCATCAAAGGCTTAAAAATTTATGTTTTCCCTGGATTTCTTTACAAACATCTGGTAGGGTTTTCAACAAAAAATGGCCATTGATAGGTCTTGGTGTCACATTACCACTTGAATGGATAAATTATTCTGGTAAGCATTGGTTAACCCTTTATGAACTGCTAAAAGTCAAAATTCTGAAAAAATAGTCCATTTTTGGACACCAACAACATCAAATGAGAAGGCAACAGAGAAAAATAACTTCTTTTACCGGACGCAAAGCTGCCAGGGAAACATTTTTGTAAGTAGTAAGTGTATTCAAAAATCAAGGTCTTAACCCATTTTTGGCTAGTTAAGGAGATATACCCCTAAAAGCTTAAAATTCCAGTTTTCTGTAGATTTCTCAAAAAGATTTTCAACAAAAAGTTTGCATTCGCAGGTCTTGGAGTGACATTACAAGTTGCATGGACAAAATATTTCGGTAAGCATTTGCTAACCCTCCAGAGGCTGCCAAGCATAGACATTTTCAGAAAATGGGCTGTCAATTCCATGGTGTCCAATGCCATCGGTAGATTTATCCCAACAATATTACCGATCTTACCACCCCCCACCCCTTCCCCTCTCTCTTTCTCCAACCAAACACACATTGAAAGGTACGTCTCACTTCATATTCCACACTACAGTGCATGATAATATTTGCACAACGGCCAATCATGACCGTGACAGTTCTACGGATGGAGGAAGCCGGAGTACCCGGAGAGAACCACCAGTCAACGACGAGCAGCTGCCAGCTCCCCAACATCGTAACTCCGCACTGCAGCACAGGCAGGGTTATATTGGTTGAAGACATACGTACCATCGACGTGCAGTACGCCTTTGTACACGGCGGCATCGTGCTCCCATTTGGATAATTGGCGTTAAGTAGCCCGGTTGCCGACATGGGGGCACGATGACGCCGTGTACTAAGACATACTGAACGTCGATGGTACATATGTCTTCAACCTCTGTAACTCTGCTTGAGCGGAGCTTGAACAGAGTTAGAATGTTGAGGAGCTGGCATTTGCTCGTCGATGCTTGGTGGTTCTCTCCGGGTACTCCGGCTTCCTCCACCAAAAAAACTGTCACGGTCACGATTAGCCATTGTGCATAAGTATGTGACCTTAAACACCAATAAATAAATAAATAAATAAATAAATAAATAAATAAATAAATAAATAAGGGTATTCAAAAAATCAAGCCTTAACCCTGTTTATAGGATTAAAGACAGACAGCCCATGCCGTGTACGCTGCCTACATTACTTGTAAAATCGACACCCCCACTAAATCTTCTTCGATGTGCGGTGTCGGATCGACCACCTGACGGTTCTGACCTCATTAGATAACACTTCTTCGTTGTATTTAGCAGCATGGATTTCCCTAAGAAGCAAAGACAAAATACGTCTGCGGAAAATAATGGCAAATATTTTATTTAATCTGTATTTTGTCCGTATAGAAAATGTCTCGCCCACATATACCTAAACATGATTCAATGATACAATTGGACATATTTCTCTCATAAAACCTGAAAAAAGACTTGATTTATTGCATTTTAGAATTGCGCGTGTATATTCTTAGAAGATTCTCTGTATGTTATTAATATACGGCGTCAGTCTTTGATCTCGTTTGGGACGATCAGTGATTAGCACCTTTTCGACAAGAGCCATCGAAGTTGAAAATAAAAAAAAATAATCAAATTTCACTAAAACCTTTTGCAGAATCGTGTTTTTCAGAAAACTCTTTCGCGATTGTGTGTGTAGTTTTCAAAATTCCGATCAGTAATCACGAAATTATAAATATGTTGTTGTCAATAACAAAATTGAAAGCGTGTCCGTCAAACTTGCATGACGTCAGCACTCGACTCGGGTGAAATACTGCGGAGAGTAAGAAACGCTGATATCGCAGTAGGCTTTAAACTGTCCATGGAATGGTCCTAAAATCAGGTTTATATTTGCAGCTTTACTACAAATAGGTTTCCCATTGTTTCTTGTTGAAATGTTGTTTCCGTCAAGGCCAAGTACCATAGAAAATTTGGAACCTGTGCAATAGGATTGGACACCTGCCCCATGAACAACTGCCTGCTATTAAAATTAATTAGCGGGGGGCATCTGCCCTCCTCCCCCCCCCCCCCCCCCCCGCTGTTTATTTTACCTAGGACACCTGTCCCCTGCTGTTTCTTTTACCTAGGACACGTGCCCCCCCCCCTGCTGTTTTTTACACCAAGTACACCTGCCCCTCCCCATTGACCTTTCTATCTTTAGAAGCACCCGGGCCGATGGGGAGAGGGCGTGGTTGTGAGCATGGCTAGATTTCGCTGTAAATTGGGGTTGAAGGAAGGTACCCTCAAATCTCGGTAGAAAGTGGCAAAATGACAAAAGGCTACTTCAACGTATGGTAACGCTATAAACTACAGGCGATCTGGGCGATGTACAGACGAAAGATCGTACCTTGGAGCCGGTTAGGCAATTTGGCACAAAAAAACTCCGGCTTTATACTTAATCGCTGCTCTACAGTAGTCTACAATAGTGCCCAATTCCTTTCCAAACTGATAGAGTCGGGACGAATAGTACTATCACTTTCCACGCGATGCATGGTGTTCTCCACGCGGTATCGACACTTGCAACAGATGCCAAAATGTCGGCCAGGGTGCGTAGAACAAGTTCTGAAAATCAGAAGTCGCTGCCTTCAGCGGTCTGGATACGGTTCGTGTTTGTGTGAAGTGCAATTTAAATGTCTAACTGGCAAATTTTCGTTAATCGTTTCCCGCCAAAAAACCTACTCACCGTCGATTTCTTTTCACTTCAACTTCTGCGGATTATCTAAGGTTTAAAGATAGTGTCAGGATACCCCAGCCGCTGCAGCCCCCCCCCCCTCCCCCGCACTTCCCCACCTTGGCGGCGTTCTGGGTCGAAAGTCTCGAAAACGGCAAGAGGCTACATTAAAGTATGGCAACGGTATAAACTACAAGTAGTAAGGACGATATTGAGACAAACAATCATACCTTGGAGTCGGTAAGGCAATGAGGTACCGAAACCTGGGACGTTATGCTCAATCGCAGCTCTACAGTCGCCTACAACACTGCCCATGTCCATTCTAAACTGACAGAGTCGGGACGAATAGTACTCTCACATTCCAAGCGATGCGTGGTGTTTTCCAGGCGGTCCGGACGCTCCAAACAGATCCCTCTTGTTTAGCCATTGTAATGGAACACTTCCGTAGGAGTTTGAGCAACATTTATCAGTGGAAATCTCTGCCCCTTCACTGTGAGCCTTACTTCTTCTTTTTTCTTCTTCTTCCTCTCTCTCTCTCTCTCTCTCTTGCCTATTTTTATTTGGTACATTATTTAATTGCTACCATTATTACAATAATTATATTATTAAATGTTATATGTAATGGAGAGGAGGGTTTGCTAAGTGTTGAGCACTTGTCCTCCAATCCTTTTGCTATGCTTTTGTTGGCAAATAAATATGTTTAAACTAACAGATCCCAAAATGTCGGCCAGGGTTCGTCGAACAAGTTCTGAAAATTTCAAGTCGCTGCCTCCAGCGGTCTGGACACGGTTCGTGTATGTCAGAAGTGCTATTTTAATGTCCAATACCAGAAACCCAATCACCGCCAATTTCTTTTCACTTTAAACTTCTGACGATTCTCTTTGGTTTAAAGGTTGTGTTTGGATCCCTGGGTGGCGGTCTTAAAGAAGCAACTTCCATTTACAGCCAACTCTCCACCAGTCACACACAATTGTAACATTTAAGTGGACTTACTCCAGAGAGGGGGGGGGGGGGGCACTAAAGGAGTCTGCGCCCATTCACGACATCTTTTTTTCGAACTGGCTTGAAAAGGAAGGACCAAATTCAAACAGTTACCTCCTCTTTTCAAAACGCTCTATCCCAGCCAATTCTAGGCAGATTTCCATGAAATTTTCACTCGTTGTTCATGGATAGTTGCGGCATCAATTTCCATGAAGGGCGATACGAGGGGGCACGGTGGCTCAGTAGGTAGAGGTGCAGGCTGCAAGCCGAGAGGTTCTCGGTTCGAATCCCACCTGTGGCAACCGCGTTGTGTCCTTGGGCAAGACACTTCACTCCCATTGCCCACGTGGGGGCACGGTACTAAGGCGTACTGCACGTCGATGGTGCACCTGTCTTCAAGCAATGCTAACCCTGCTTGTGTGGAGTTGGTATGTTGGGGAGCTGACAGCTGCTCGCCGTTGCTCGGTGGTTTTCTCCGGGTACTCCGGCTTCCTACACCCGTAAAACTGTCACGGTCATGATTAACCATTGTGCAGAAATATGTGACCTTAAACACCAATAAATAAATAAATAATAAGAGCGATACGAATTTCGCATTTCGTCACGTCGAATTCGAAAAGAGCGTATGTGCATGGCTTTCTCTGAAAACATCTTGTAGATTTTTAGTAAAAATGGCCATTCGCACTTTTGGGTTTGGAATTGCAAGTTGCATGAATAAATATTCCTGTTAGCACATGTTAACCCTCTGCAAACTGCCAGACATCAATATTTTGGATACATTTGAGATAAAATGGACCATTTTCAAATAGACAGAGCACTCAGTGCGTATGTGTTAAACAAACATAATTTCTTTTGTCGGCCATTAACTTGTGGGACGACGATATTAATATTAACCCACTCCACCGGTCATGATGGTTTTACCTAAACAATTTTTTTATCAAACTGAGTCATTTGAGATCACCTTTCTCATAACATCAATGAAGGAACTTCAGTGAGACAGTTAAGAACAATTCATCAGACACTGTGGGGGCATGAAAAATCAAGGAATCTCATCGGGAAAAGCCATGATTCTCCAGAATCATAAAGTCTAGTTTTTTTTTTGTTTTTTTTTTCCACACATTTTGTCCGTACGATTCAGAAGCCATTTTCAAACCGATTTTCACGAAATTTTGCACACGCATAGAGGGGCACAAAATCTAAAAATGTACCGAAGCGGAATTTTCGATTTAACCCTTATTTCGTCAAAATTGGCAAAAAACTGCCAAAATTGGGGTTTATCGGCACTTTCTCGAAACATGTCTTGTAGATTTTTTTTATACATTCGTCATTGCTAGACCTGTCTGTGACACACCCTTTGGTACACACTACATATCAGGCGATGCATATGGTAACCCTCCACAGGCTGCCAAACATCCAAATTTTGATGAAATAGGCCGGTTTCAGGCCCCCACTGCACCCAAACAATACACGAGAGATAAACATAACTTCCTTTATTGGGAGTGGAATTCACCGAGGATCATTTTTGTCAGTAATAAGGGTGCTCAGAAAACCAAGCGTTAACCCATTTTGATCTGGTTAAACAGCAATACCCCCATAATGCTCAAAAGTTCCTGTTTTCCATGGATTTCTCCTAAACGAGTCTTGTAGATTTTCAAGAAAAATTGGTCACTCTCAGGTCTTCGTGTGACATTACAAGCTGCATGGATAAAATATTCCGGTCAGCTTTAGTTAACCCTCCCCGAGCTGCTAAACGTAAAATTGTGATAAAATGGGCTGTTTTTAGTCACCAACAGCACCCAACGGTATACCAGAGAGAAAGGGTCCTTCATTTATCGGACGCAAAATTGATCGGAAAATATTTTTGAAAGTGATAAGGGTATTCAAAATTTGACGTCTTAACCCATTTTGGGCTGGTTAAATAGAGATACCCATTAAAATCTAAAATACCCGTTTTCTGTGGATTTCTCTATCAACATTTTGTAGGTTTTCAAGAAAAAATCGGCTATTTGCAGGTCTTGGTGTGACATTACAAGTTGCATGAACAAAATATTCCGGTCAGCATTAGTTAACCCTCCCCGGGCTGTTTGAAGGTCAAAATTGCGATAAAATGGGCTGTTTTTGCACACCAACAGCACCCAAAGGGTACACCACAAAGAAAAGTGCCCTCCTTTTATCAAGCTCACAATTTAGTCGGAAACATTTTTTGTAAGTAGTAAGGGTATTCAAAAGTCGACGTCTTAACCCATTTTGGGCAGGCTAAAGAGAGATATCCCTTGGAAGCTTTAAATTCCCATTTTCTGTGAATTTCCCTAATGGTAACTTGAAGGGTTTCAAGACACATTGACTATTCGTAGGTCTTTATGTGACATTACAAGTTGCATGGACAAAATACTCCGATGAGCGTTTATTAACCATCTACAAGCTGCCAAGCATCGTAATTTTGTTAACATGGGGCTGTTTTCAGACACGCACAGCACCCAATGTATACATGAGAGATAAACATAATCTCCTTCGTTGGAAGTGGAATTCACAAAGGACCATTTTTGTAAGTAATAAGGGTATTCAAAAAACCAAGCGTTAACCCCTGTTGGGGAGGTTAACACGGATACCCATCGATAGCTTAAAAAATCGTTTTTCCCTGGATTTCTTTACAAACATTTTGTGGGGTTTCCAAGAGAAAGTGGCCGTTGATAGGTCTTGGTGTCATATGACCAGCTGCATGGATAAATTATTCTGGTAGGCATTTGTTAACCCTCCATGGGCTGCTAAATGTAAAAAATTGAAGAAATAGTCTGTTTTTGGACACCAACAAATGGAAATGCCACAGAGAAACGTAACTTCTTTTACCGGATGAAAAACTAATAGGGAAACATTGATCTTGATATTAACCCATTCTACCATTAATGATGGGTTTTACCTAAACATTTTTTTATCAAAACCCAAACCGAGTCATTTGAGACGACTATACTCACCTTTCTCATAACATCAATGAGGGAACTTCAGTGAGACAGTTAAAAACAATTCATCAGACACTGTGGGGTCATGACAAATCATGGAATCTAATCGGGAAAAGCCATGATTCTCCAGAATCATAAAGTCTAGTATTTAGTCTGTATTTTGTCCGTGTAGAAAATGTCTCGCCCACATATACCTAAACATGATTCAATGATACAATTGGACATATTTCTCTCGTAAAACCTGAAAGGAGACTTGATTTATTTCATTTTAGGATTGCGCGTGTATATTCTTAGAAGATTCTCTGCGTGTTATTAATATACAGCGTCAGTCTTTGATCTCGTTTGGGACGATCAGTGATTAACACCTTTCCGACAAGAGCCATCGAAATTGAAAATAAAAAAAATAACCAAATTTCACTAAAACCTTTTGCAGAATCGTGTTTTTCAGAAAACTCTTTCGCGATTGTATGTGTCGTTTTCAAAATTCCGATCAGTAATCACGAAATTATAAATATGTTGTTGTCAATAACAAAATTGAAAGCGTGTCCGTCAAACTTGCATGACGTCAGAACTCGACTCGGGTGAAATACTGCAGTGAAAGGGCGAGAGTAATAAACGCTGATATCGCAGTAGGCTTTAAACTGGCCATGGAATGGTCCTAAAATCATGTTTATATTTGCAGCTTTACTGCAAATAGGTTTCCCGTTGTTTCTTCTTGAAGTGTTGTTTCCGTCAAGGCCAAGTACCATAGAAAATTTGGAACACCGAGCAGTGGGCCTGCCCCATGAACACCTGCCTGTTATTAAAATTAATTAGCGGGGACATCTGCCCCACCCCCTTCCTGCTATTTTTTTTTACCTAGGACACCTGCCCCCTATTGTTTCTTTTACCTAGGACACGTGCCCCCCCCCCCCCCCGCTGTTTTTCACCAGCAACACCTGCCCCCGTTTGTTTGCCAACAGGCCCCTCCCCATTGACCTTTCTATCTTTATAAGCACCCGGGCCGACGGGGAGAGGGCGTGGTTGTGAGCATGGCTAGATTTCGCTGAAGGAAGGTACCCTCAAATCTGGGTCGAAAGTGGCGAAAATGACAAAAGGCCACTTCAACATGTGGTAACGGTATAAACTTCAGACGATCTGGGCGATGTACAGACGAAAGATCATACCTTGGAGCCGGTTAGGTAATTTGGCACAAAAAACTCCGATTTTATGCTCAATCGCTGCTCTACAATAGTCTACAATAGTGCCCAATTCCATTCCATTCCAAACTGATAGAGTCGGGACGAATAGTACTCTCACTTTCCATGCGATGCGTGGTGTTCTCCACGCGGTCTCGACACTTGCAACAGATGCCAAAATGTCGGCCAGGGTGTGTAGAACAAGTTCTGAAAATTAGAAGTCGCTGCCTTCGGCGGTCTGGACACGGTTCGTGTTTGTGAGATGTGCAATTTTAATGTCAAATTGGCAAATTTTCGTTAATCGTTTCCCGCCAAAACACCTACTCACCGCCGATTTCTTTTCACTGCAACTTCTTCCGATTATCTAAGGTTTAAAGATAGTGTCAGGATACCCCCCCCCCCCCCTCTACACCCCCACCCCCACCCCGCACTTCCTCACTTTGGCGGCGTTGTGGGTTGAAAGTCTCGAAAATGGCAAGAGGCTACATTAACGTACGGCAACGGTATAAACTACAAGTAGTAAGGACGATATTGAAACAAAAAATCATACAATGGAGCCGCTTAGGCAATGAGGGCACCGAAACCTGGGACTTTATGCTCAATCGCTGCTCCACAGTCGTCTACAACACTGCCCATGTCCATTCTGAACTGATAGAGTCGGGACGAATAGTACTCTCTCATTCCAAGCGATGCGTGGTGTTTTCCAGGCGGCTCGGACGCTCCAAACAGATCCCAAAATGTCGGCCAGGATTCGTAGAACAAGTTCTGAAATTTTCAAGTCGCTGCCTCCAGCGGTCTGGACACGGTTCGTGTATGTCAGAAGTGCTATTTTAATGTCCAATATGCAAATCTTCGTCAATCTTTTCCTGCCTGCCAGAAACCCAATCACCGCCAATTTCTTTTCACTTTAAACTTCTGACGATTCTCTTAGGTTTAAAGGTTGTGTTGGGATCCCTGGGTGGCGGTCTTAAAGAAGCAACTTCCATTTATGGAGAGGGGGGGGGGGGGGGGGGGCTCTAAAGGAGTCTGCGCCCATTCACGACGTCTTTTTTTCGAACTGGCTTGAAAAGGAAGGACCAAATTCAAACAGTTACCTCCTCTCTTCAAAACGGTATATCCCAACCGATTCTAGGCAGATTTCCATGAAATTTTCACTCGTGTTGCGGCATCACTTTCCATGAAGAGCGATACGAATTTCGCATTTCGTCACGTCGAATTCGAAAAGAGCGCATGCGCATGGATTTCTCTGAAAACATCTTATAGATTTTAAGTAAAAATGGCCATTCGCACTTTTTGGTTTGAAATTGCAAGTTGCATGAATACATATGCCTGTTAGCACATGTTAACCCTCTACAATCTGCCAGACATCAATATTTTGGATACATTTGAGATAAAATGGACCATTTTCAAATAGACAGAGCACTCAAATGGTATGTGTCAAACAAACATAACTCCTTTTGTCGGTCATTAACTTGTGGGACGACGATATTGATATTAACCCACTCTACCATTAATGATGGTTTTTACGTAAACAATTTTTTTTATAAAACTGAGTCATTTGAGACTACTATAACCACCTTTCTCATAACATCAATGAAAGAACTTCAGTGAGACAGTTAAAAACAATTCATCAGACACTGTGGGGGTATGAAAAATCAAGTAATCTCATCGGGAAAAGCCATGATTCTCCAGAATCATAAAGTCTAGTTTTTATTATTTTTTTTTTCCACACATTTTGTCCGTACGATTCAGAAGCCATTTTCGAAACGATTTTCACAAACTTTTGCACACTCATAGAGAGGCACAAAATCTAAAAATGTACTGAAGCGAAATTTTCGATTTAACCCTTATTTCGTCAGAATTGGCAAATAACTGCCAAATTTGGGGTTTATTGGCACTTTCTCGAAACACGTCTTGTAGATTTTTTTTAAACATTCATCATTGCTAGAACTACCTGAGACACGACCACTGATACACATGACATATTAGGCGATGCATATGGTAACCCTCCACAGGTTGCCAAACATCGAAATTTTGATGAAATGGGCTGTTTTCGGGCCCCCACAGCACCCAAACGATACACGAAAGATAAACATAACTTCCTTTATTGGAAGTGGAATTCACAGAGGATCATTTCTGTAAGTAATAAGGGTGTTCAAAAAACCAAGTGTTAACCCGTTTTGGGCTGGTTAAACAGCAATACCCCCAAAAGCCCCAAAATTCATGTTTTCCGTGGATTTCTCTGAACAAGTCTTGTAGATTTTCAAGAAAAATTGATCACTCTCAGGTCTTGGTATGACATTACAAGTTGCATGGATAAAATATTCCGTTCAGCATTAGTTAACCCTCCCCGAACTGCTAAACGTAAAAATTGTGATAAAATGGGCTGTTTTTAGACACCAACAGCACCCAAACGGTATAGCAAAGAGAAAGGGGCCTTCATTTATCGGACGCAAAATTGATCGGAAAATATTTTTGAAAGTGGTAAGGGTATTCAAAATTTGACGTCTTAACCCATTTTGGGCTGATTAAAGAGAGATACCCATTAAAATCTTAAAATACCCGGTTTCTGTGGATTTCTCTAACAACATCTTGTAGGTTTTCACGAAAAAATCGGCTAATTGCAGGTCTTGGTGTGACATTACAAGTTGCATGAACAAAACATTCCGGTCAGCATTAATTAACCCTCACCGGGCTGCTGAATGTGAAAATTGTGATAAAATGGGCTGTTTTTGCACACCAACAGCACCCAAAGTGTACACCACAAAGAAAAGTGCCTCCTTTTATCGAGCGCACAATTTAGTCGAAAACATTTTTGTAAGTAGTAAGGGTATTCAAAAGTCGACGTCTTAACCCATTTTGGGTAGGCTAAAGAGAGATATCCTTTAAATTCCCATTTTCTGTATATTTCCCTAACGGTAACTTGTAGGGTTTCAAGAGAAATTGACTATTCGTAGGTCTTTATGTGACATTACAAGTTGCATGGACAAAATACTCCAGTGAGCATTTATTAACCATCTACAAGCTGCCAAGCATCGTAATTTTGTTAACATGGGGCTGTTTTCAGACACGCACAGCACCCAATGTATACATGAGAGATAAACATGAACTCCTTTGTTGGAAGTGGAATTCACAGAGGACCATTTTTGTAAGTAATAAAGGTATTCAAAAAGCCAAGCGTTATCCCCTGTTGGGGAGGTTAACAGGGATACCCATCGAAAGCTTAAAAAAATCGTTTTCCCTGGATTTCTTTACAAACATTTTGTGGGGTTTTCAAGAGAAAATGGCCGTTGATAGATCTTGGTGTCATATGACCAATTGCATGGATAAATTATTCTGGTAGGCATTTGTTAACCATCCATGGATGCTAAATGTAAAAAAAAATGAAGAAATAGTCTGTTTTTGGACACCAACAACATCAAATGGAAATGCCACAGAGAAACGTAACTTCTTTTACCAGACGCAAAACTGATATTGATATTAACCCCTTCTACCGTTAATGATGGGTTTTACCTAAACATTTTTTTTCATCAAACCCAAACCGAGTCATTTGAGACTACTATACTCACCTTTCTCATAACATCAATGAAGGAACTTCAGTGAGACAGTTAAAAACAATTCATCAGGCACTGTGGGGTGATGAAAAATCATGGAATCTAATTGGGAAAAGCCATGATTCTCCAGAATCATAAAGTCTAGTTATTTTTAGGCTTTTCCCTCTGGAAAAGACTATTGTTTTTCTACGGATTATTATTAGGCTTTTCCCTCTGGAAAAGACTATTGTTTTTCTACGGATTATTATTTTTAGGCTTTTCCCTCTGGAAAAGACTATTGTTTTTCTACGGATTATTATTTTTTTTTTTTTTTTTTTTTGGGGTTTTTTTTTTTTTTTTTTTTTTTCCACACATTTTGTCCGTACGATTCAGAAGCCATTTTCGGACCGATTTTCACAAAATTTTGCACACGCATAGAGGGGCACAAAATCTAAAAATGTACCGAAGCGGAATTTTCGATTTAACCCTTATTTCGTCAGAATTGTCAAAAAACTGTCAAAATTGGGGTTTATCGGCACTTTCTCGAAACACGTCTTGTAGATTTTTTTTAAACCTTCATCATTGATAGACCTGTCTGTGCCATGACCTTTGATACACATGACATATCAGGCGGTGCATATGGTAACCCTCCACAGGCTGCCAAACATCGAAATTTTGATGAAATGGGCCGGTTTCAGGCCCCCAGAACACCCAAACGATACACGAGAGATAAACATAACTTCCTTTATTGGAAGTGGAATTCACCGGAGATCATTTTTGTAAGTAATAAGGGTGTTCAAAAAAGCACGCGTTAACCCGTTTTGGGCTGGTTAAACAGCAATACCCCCAGAAAGCTAAAAAATTCAGGTTTTCCGTGGATTTCTCTAAATGAGTCTTGTAGATTTTCAAGAAAAAATTGTCACTCCCAGGCCTTGATGTGACAATAGAAGTTGCGTGGACAAAATACTGCGGTGAGCATTTGTTAACCCTCCATGGGCTGCTAAAAGTCAAAATTGTGATAAAATGGGCTGTTTTTGGACGCCAACAGCACCCAACGGGTACGCCACAAAGAAAAGTGCTTTCTTTTATCGAACGCACAATCTATATGGAAACATTTTTGTAAGTAGTAAGGGTATTCAAAAGTCGCAGTCTTAACCCCTTTTGGCAAAGCTAAAGAGAGAGACCCCTTAAAATCTTAAAATTCCCATTTTCTGTGGATTTATCTAAAAACATTCTGTAGGTTTTCAAGAAAAAATGACTACTCGCAGGACTTAGTGTGACATTACAAGTTGCATGGACAAAATATTCCGGTGAGCGTTTATTAACCCTCTGCAGGCTATCAAACATCGTAATTTTGTTGAAATGGGCTGTTTTCGGACACCCACAGCTCCCGACGTGTACCTGAGAAATAAACTTAATCTCCTTTGTCGGAAGTGGAATTCACCAAGGACCATTTTTGTAAGTAATAAGGGTATTCAAAAAACCAAGCGTTAACCCCTTTTGTTGTTGTTAATAGTGATACCCATCAAAGGCTAAAAAATTTATGTTTTCCCTGGATTTCTTTACAAACATCTGGTAGGGTTTTCAACAAAAAATGGCCATTGATAGGTCTTGGTGTCACATTACCACTTGAATGGATAAATTATTTTGGTAAGCATTGGTTAACCCTTTATGAACTGCTAAAAGTCAAAATTCTGAAAAAAATAGTCCATTTTTGGACACCAACAACATCAAATGAGAAGGCAACAGAGAAAAATAACTTCTTTTACCGGACGCAAAGCTGCCAGGGAAACATTTTTGTAAGTAGTAAGTGTATTCAAAAATCAAGGTCTTAACCCATTTTTGGCTAGTTAAGGAGATATACCCCTAAAAGCTTAAAATTCCAGTTTTCTGTAGATTTCTCAAAAAAATTTTCAACAAAAAGTTTGCATTCGCAGGTCTTGGAGTGACATTACAAGTTGCATGGACAAAATATTTCGGTAAGCATTTGCTAACCCTCCAGAGGCTGCCAAGCATAGACATTTTCAGAAAATGGGCTGTCAATTCCATGGTGTCCAACGCCATCGGTAGATTTATCCCAACAAAATTACCGATCTTACCACCTCCACCCCTTTCCCCCTCTCTCTTTCTCCAACTAAACACACATTGAAAGGTACGTCTCACTTCATATTCCACACTACAGTGCATGATAATATTTGCACAACGGCCAATCATGACCGTGACAGTTCTACGGATGGAGGAAGCCGGAGTACCCGGAGAGAACCACCAGTCAACGACGAGCAGCTGCCAGCTCCCCAACATCGTAACTCCGCACTGCAGCACAGGCAGGGTTATATTGGTTGAAGACATGCGTACCATCGACGTGCAGTATGCCTTTGTACACGGCGGCATCGTGCTCCCATTTGGATAATTGGCGTTAAGTAGCCCGGTTGCCGACATGGGGGCACGATGACGCCGTGTACTAAGGCATACTGAACGTCGATGGTACATATGTTTTCAACCTCTGTAACTCTGCTTGAGCGGAGCTTGAACAGAGTTAGAATGTTGAGGAGCTGACATTTGCTCGTCGATGCTTGGTGGTTCTCTCCGGGTACTCCGGCTTCCTCCACCAAAAAACTGTCACGGTCACGATTAGCCATTGTGCATAAGTATGTGACCTTAAACACCAATAAATAAATAAATAAATAAATAAATAAATAAATAAATAAATAAATAAATAAATAAGGGTATTCAAAAAATCAAGCCTTAACCCTGTTTATAGGATTAAAGACAGACAGCCCATGCCGTGTACGCTGCCTACATTACTTGTAAAATCGACACCCCCACTAAATCTTCTTCGAGGTGCGGTGTCGGATCGACCACCTGACGGTTCTGACCTCATTAGATAACACTTCTTCGTTGTATTTAGCAGCATGGATTTCCCTAAGAAGCAAAGACAAAAATACGTCAACGGAAAATAATGGCAAATATTTTATTTAATCTGTATTTTGTCCGTATAGAAAATGTCTCGCCCACATATACCTAAACATGATTCAATGATACAATTGGACATATTTCTCTCGTAAAACCTGAAAAAAGACTTGATTTATTGCATTTTAGGATTGCGCGTGTATATTCTTAGAAGATTCTCTGTATGTTATTAATATACGGCGTCAGTCTTTGTTCTCGTTTGGGACGATCAGTGATTAGCACCTTTTCGACAAGAGCCATCGAAATTGAAAATAAAAAAAATAATCAAATTTCACTAAAACCTTTTGCAGAATCGTGTTTTTCAGAAAACTCTTTCGCGATTGTGTGTGTAGTTTTCAAAATTCCGATCAGTAATCACGAAATTATAAATATGTTGTTGTCAATAACAAAATTGAAAGCGTGTCCGTCAAACTTGCATGACGTCAGCACTCGACTCGGGTGAAATACTGCGGAGAGTAAGAAACGCTGATATCGCAGTAGGCTTTAAACTGTCCATGGAATGGTCCTAAAATCAGGTTTATATTTGCAGCTTTACTACAAATAGGTTTCCCGTTGTTTCTTGTTGAAATGTTGTTTCCGTCAAGGCCAAGTACCATAGAAAATTTGGAACCTGTGCAATGGGATTAGACACCTGCCCCATGAACAACTGCCTGCTATTAAAATTAATTAGCGGGGGCATCTCCCCTCCTCCCCCCCCCCCCCCCCCCGCTGTTTGTTTTACCTAGGACACCTGTCCCCTGCTGTTTCTTTTACCTAGGACACGTGCCCCCCTCTGCTGTTTTTTCACCAAGTACACCTGCCCCTCCCCATTGACCTTTCTATCTTTAGAAGCACCCGGGCCGACGGGGAGAGGGCGCGGTTGTGAGCATGGCTAGATTTCGCTGTAAATTGGGGTTGAAGGAAGGTACCCTCAAATCTGGGTAGAAAGTGGCGAAAATGACAAAAGGCTACTTCAACGTATGGTAACGCTATAAACTACAGGCGATCTGGGCGATGTACAGACGAAAGATCATACCTTGGAGCCGGTTAGGCAATTTGGCACAAAAAACTCCGGCTTTATACTTAATCGCTGCTCTACAGTAGTCTACAATAGTGCCCAATTCCTTTCCAAACTGATAGAGTCGATACGAATAGTACTCTCACTTTCCACGCGATGCATGGTGTTCTCCACGCGGTATCGACACTTGCAACAGATGCCAAAATGTCGGCCAGGGTGCGTAGAACAAGTTCTGAAAATCAGAAGTCGCTGCCTTCAGCGGTCTGGACACGGTTCGTTTTTGTGTGAAGTGCAATTTAAATGTCTAACTGGCAAATTTTCGTTAATTGTTTCCCGCCAAAAAACATACCCCGATTTCTTTTCACTTCAAATTCTGCGGATTATCTAAGGTTTAAAGATAGTGTCAGGATACCCCCCCCCCCCCCCCCCCCGCCGCTGCAGCCCCCCCCCCCCCCTCCCCCGCACTTCCCCACCTTGGCGGCGTTCTGGGTCGAAAGTCTCGAAAACGGCAAGAGGCTACATTAAAGTATGGCAACGGTATAAACTACAAGTAGTAAGGACGATATTGAGACAAACAATCATACCTTGGAGTCGGTAAGGCAATGAGGCACCGAAACCTGGGACGTTATGCTCAATCGCAGCTCTACAGTCGCCT
Source organism: Pictodentalium vernedei (assembly GCA_031216915.1). NCBI lineage: Eukaryota > Metazoa > Mollusca > Scaphopoda > Dentaliida > Dentaliidae > Pictodentalium > Pictodentalium vernedei. Next base: position 363,242,363 of record CM062295.1, on the reverse strand, counting down.
ACAACACTGCCCATGTCCATTCTAAACTGACGGAGTCGGGACGAATAGTACTCTCACATTCCAAGCGATGCGTTGTGTTTTCCAGGCGGTCCGGACGCTCCAAACAGATCCCTCTTGTTTAGCCATTGTAATGGAACACTTCCGTAGGAGTTTGAGCAACATTTATCAGTGGAAATCTCTGCCCCTTCACTGTGAGCCTTACTTCTTCTTTTTTCTTCTTCTTCCTCTCTCTCTCTCTCTCTCTCTCTCTCTCTCTCTCTCTCTCTTGCCTATTTTTATTTGGCAGAAAATATAAGTGTAAATCTATTAGTAAAGTTTTGTACACTATTTAATTGCTACCATTATTACAATAATTATATTATTAAATGTTATATGTAATGGAGAGGGGGTTTGCTAAGTGTTGAGCACTTGTCCTCCAATCCTTTTGCTATGCTTGTGTTGGCAAATAAATATGTTTAAACTAACAGATCCCAAAATGTCGGCCAGGGTTCGTCGAACAAGTTCTAAAAATTTCAAGTCGCTGCCTCCAGCGGTCTGGACACGGTTCGTGTATGTCAGAAGTGCTATTTTAATGTCCAATACCAGAAACCCAATCACCGCCAATTTCTTTTCACTTTAAACTTCTGACGATTCTCTTTGGTTTAAAGGTTGTGTTGGGATCCCTGGGTGGCGGACTTAAAGAAGCAACTTCCATTTACAGCCAACTCTCCACCAGTCACACACAATTGTAACATTTAAGTGGACTTACTCCAGAGAGGGGGGGGGGGGGCACTAAAGGAGTCTGCGCCCATTCACGACGTCTTTTTTCGAACAGGCTTGAAAAGGAAGGACCAAATTCAAACACTTACCCCCTCTTTTCAAAACGCTATATCCCAGCCAATTCTAGGCAGATTTCCATGAAATTTTCACTCGTTGTTCATGGATAGTTGCGGCATCACTTTCCATGAAGGGCGATACGAGGGGGTGCGGTGGCTCAGTAGGTAGAGGTGCAGGCTGCAAGCCGAGAGGTTCTCGGTTCGAATCCCATCTGCGGCAACCGCGTTGTGTCCTTGGGCAAGACACTTCACTCCCATTGCCCACGTGGGGGCACGGTACTAAGGCGTACTGCACGTCGATGCTGCACCTGTCTTCAACCAATGCTAACCCTGCTTGTGTGGAGTTGGTATGTTGGGGAGCTGACAGTTGCTCGCCGTTGCTCGGTGGTTCTCTCCGGGTACTCCGGCTTCCTCCACCCGTAAAACTGTCACGGTCATGATTAACCATTGTGCAGAAATATGTGACCTTAAACACCAATAAATAAATAAATAATAAGAGCGATACGAATTTCGCATTTCGTCACGTCGAATTCGAAAAGAGCGTATGCGCATGGCTTTCTCTGAAAACATCTTGTAGATTTTTAGTAAAAATGGCCATTCGCACTTTTGGGTTTGGAATTGCAAGTTGCATGAATAAATATTCCTGTTAGCACATGTTAACCCTCTACAAACTGCCAGACATCAATATTTTGGATACATTTGAGATAAAATGGACCATTTTCAAATAGACCGAGCACTCAGTGGGCTGTCTTTGCATACCCACAGAACCCAAAGTTAAGAGGAGAAATCAACATAAGTGGAAGTAGAATTCACTGAGAATTATTTTTATAAGTAATAAGCGTATTAAAAAAAAACAATCCTTTACCCGTTTTGGGCTGGATAAACAATTAAACCCATCAACAGCTTAAAATTCATGTTCTCCCTTAATTTCTCTGAAAACATATCGTAGATTTTTAGGTAAAAATGGCCATTCACACTTTTTGGTGTGAAACTACAAGTTGCATGAATAAATATTCCTGTTAGCACTTGTTAACCCTCAACAAGCTGCCAGACATCAATATTTTGGATACATTTGAGATAAAACGGACCTTTTTCAAATAGATACAGCACTCAGTGGATATGTGTCAAACAAACATAACTTCTTTTGTCGACCATTAACTTGTGGGACGACGATATTAATATTAACCCACTCCACCATTAATGATGGTTTTACCTAAACAATTTTTTTTATCAAACTGAGTCATTTGAGATCACCTTTCTCATAACATCAATGAAGGAACTTCAGTGAGACAGTTAAGAACAATTCATCAGACACTGTGGGGGCATGAAAAATCAAGGAATCTTTTTTTTTTTCCACACATTTTGTCTGTACGATTCAGGAAGCCATTTTCGAACCGATTTTCACGAAATTTTGCACACGCATAGAGGGGCACAAAATCTAAAAATGTACCGAAGCGGAATTTTCGATTTAACCCTTATTTCGTCAGAATTGCCAAAAAAGTGCCAAAATTGGGGTTTATCGGCACTTTCTCGAAACACGTCTTGTAGATTTTTTTTATACATTCGTCATTGCTAGCCCTGTCTGTCACACGCTCTTTGATACACACGACATATCTGGCGATGCATATGGTAACCCTCCACAGGCTGCCAAACATCGAAATTTTGATGAAATAGGCCAGATTCAGGCCCTCATTGCACCCAAACAATACACGAGAGATAAACATAACTTCCTTTATTGTGAGTGGAATTCACCGAGGATCATTTTTGTCAGTAATAGGGGTGTTCAAAAAACCAAGCGTTAACCCATTTTGGGCTGGTTAAACAGCAATACCCCCATAAAGCTCAAAAATTCGTATTTTCCATGGATTTCTCTAAACGAGTCTTGTAGATTTTCAAGAAAAATTTGTCACTCCCAGGCCTTGGTGTGACAATAGAAGTTGCATGGACCAAATACTGCGGTGAGCATTTGTTAACCCACCACGGGCTGCTAAATGTCAAAATTGTGATAAAATGGGCTGTCTTTGGACGCCAACAGCACCCACTTGGTGTACCACCGAGAAAGGTTCCTTCTTTTATCGGACGCAAAATTGATGGGGAAACAGTTTTGATAGTGGTAAGGGTATTCAAAAGTCGAAGTCTTAACCCATTTTGGACTGGTTAAAGAGAGATACCCCTTAAAAGCTTGAAATTCCCATTTTCTGTGGATTTCTCTAAAAGCAACTTGAAGGTTTTCAGGAAAAATTAGACTATTCGCAGGTCTTTGTGTGACATTACATGTTGCATAGACAAAATATTCCAGTGAGCATTTATTAACCCTCTACAGGCTGCTAAGCATCGTAATTTTGTTGAAATAGGCTGTTTTCAGACGCGCACAGCACCCAATGCATACCCGAGAGATAAACATAATCTACTTTGTTGGAAGTGGAATTCACAGAGGACCAAATTTGTTAGTAATAAGGGTATTCAGAAAACCAAGCATTAACCCCTTTTGGGATGGTTAATAGCAATACCCATCAAAAGCTTAAAAAATCATGTTTTCCATGAATTTCTTTACAAACGTCTCGTCGGGTTTCAAGAGAAAATGGCCGTTGATAGGTCTTAGGGTCACATTGCCAGTTGCATGGATGAAATATTCAGATAAGCATTTATTAACCCTCCATGAGCTGCTAAATGTCAAAATTTCGAAAACATAGTATGTTTTTGGACACCAACAACATCAAATGGGAATACTGCAGAGAAACATAACTTCTTTTACCGGACGCAAAACTGATAGGGAAAATTTTTAGTAAGTAGTAAGGGTATTCAAAAATTGAGGTCTTAACCCATTTTAGCCCGGTTAAGGAGATGTACCCCTTAAAAGCTTAAAATTCCCATTTTCTGTGGATTTCTCCAAAAAATCTTGAAAGTATTCAAGAGAAATTGACCATTTGCAGGTCTTGGAGTGACATTACAAGTTGCATGAACAAAAGATTCCGGTAAGCGTTTGATAACCCTCCAGAGACAGCAAATTTTGAGAAAATGGGCTGTACTTGGCCACCCATTACACCCAATGTGTACCTGCGAGATGGACATAACCACCTTCATTGGAAGTGGGATTCACCCTGGATCATTTTTGTAAGTAATGAAGGTATTCATAAAACCAAGCATTAACCCGTTTAGGGCTGGTTACAGGGTGATACCCCTCAAAAGGTTAAAAATGCATGTTATCTGAGGATTTCTCTAAAAACATCACACAGATTTTTAAGAAAAATTGGCCATTCTCAGATCTTAGTGTGAATTACAAGTTGCATGTACAAAATATTCCAGTAAGCATTTGTTAACCCTATGCTGGTTCTCAAACATCAAAATGGTGAAAAAGTGGGCTGTGTTTGCATACACGCAGCACCCAAAGTTAAGAGGAGAAATCAACATAAGTGGAAGTAGAATTCACTGAGAATTATTTTTATAAGTAATAAGCGTGTTAAAAAAACAACCCTTAACCCGTTTTGGGCTGGATAAACAATTATATCCATCAACAGCTTAAAATTGATGTTCTCCCTGGATTTCTCTGAAAACATCTTGTAGATTTTTAAGTAAAATGGCCATTCATAGATTTTGGTGTGAAATTACAAGTTGCATGAATAAATATTCCTGTTAGCACTTGTTAACACTTAAGAAGCTGCCAGACATCAACATTTTGGATACATTTGAGATAAAACGGACCATTTTCAAATAGACAGAGCACTCAGTGGGTATGTGTCAAACAAACATAACTCCTTTTGTCGGTCATTAACTTGTTGGACGACGATATTGATATTAACCCTCTCCACCGTTAATGATGGTTTTTACGTAAAAAAATTTTTTTTATCAACTGAGTCATTTGAGACTTCTGTACTCACCTTTTTCATGACATCAATGAAGGAACTTCAGTGAGACAGTCAAAAGCAATTCATCATACACTGTGGGGTCATGACAAATCATGGAATCCCATCGGAAAAGCCATGATTCTCCAGAATCATGAAGTCTAGTTTTTTTTTGTTTTTTTTTCCGCACATTTTGTCCGTACGATTAAGAAGCCATTTTCGAACCTATTTTCACCAAATTTTGCACACGCATAGAGGGGCACAAAATCTAAAAATATACCAAAGCGGAATTTTCGATTTAACCCTTATTTCGTCAGAATTGGCAAAAAACTGCCAAAATTGGGGTTTATCAGCACTTTCTCGAAACACGTCTTGTAGATTTTTTTTATACATTCGTCATTGCTAGACCTGTCTTTGACACCGCCCCCTTTGATACACACGACATATCAGGCGATGCATATGGTAACCCTCCACAGGCTGCCAAACATCGAAATTTTGATGAAATAGGCCGGTTTCAGGGCCCCACTACACCCAAACAATACACGAGAGATAAACATACCTTCCTCTATTGTGAGTGACATTTACCGAGGATCATTTTTGTCAGTAATAAGCGTGTTCGAAAAACCAAGCGTTAACCCATTTTGGGCTGGTTAAACAGCAATACCCCCATAAAGCTCAAAAATTCGTGTTTTCCGTGGATTTCTCTAAACGAGTCTTGTAGATTTTCAAGAAAAATTTGTCACTCCCAGGCCTTGGTGTGACAATAGAAGTTGCATGGACAAAATACTGCGATGAGCATTTGTTAACCCTACACGGGCTGCTAAATGTCAAAATTGTGATAAAATGGGCTGTTTTTGGACGCCAACAGCAGCCAATGGGTACGCCACAAAGAAAAGTGCTATCTTTTATCGAGCGCACAATCTATATGGAAACATTTTTGTAAGTAGTAAGGGTATTCAAAAGTCGAAGTCTTAACCCATTTTGGGCAGGCTAAAGAGAGAGACCCCTTAAAATCTTAAAATTCCCATTTTCTGTGGATTTCTCTAAATACATCCTGTAGGTTTTCAAGAAAAATTGACTACTCGCAGGTCTTTGTGTGACATTATAAGCTGCATGGACAAAATATTCCGGTGAGCGTTTATTAACCCTCTAGAGGCTGCCAAGCATCGTAATTTTGTTGAAATGGGCTGTTTTCAGACACGCACAGCACCCAACGTGTACCTGAGAACTAAACATAATCTCCTTTGTTGGAAGTGGAATTCACCGAGGACCATTTTTGTAAGTAATAAGGGTATTCAAAAAACCAAGCGTTAACCCGTTTTGTGGTTGTTAATAGTGATACCCATCAAAGGCTTAAAAATTTATGTTTTCCCTGGATTTCTTTACAAACATTTGGTGGGGTTTTCAAGAGAAAATGGCCATTGATAGGTCTTGGTGTCACAGTACCAGTTGATTGGATAAATTATTCCGGTAAGCATATGTTAACCCTCCATGGGCTGCTAAATGTCAAAATTTTAAAAAAAATAGTCTGTTTTTGAACAACAACAACAACATCAAATGGGAATGCAACAGAGAAGCATAACTTCTTTTACCGGACGCAAAACTGACAGGGAAACATTTTTGTAAGTTTTAAATGTATTCAAAAATCGAGGTCTTAACCCATTTTTTGACTGGTTAAGGAGATATACCCCTTGAAAGCTTAAAATTCCAGTTTTCTGTGGATTTGTCAAAAAAAATTTTCAAGAACAATTGACCATTCTTAGGTCTTCGAGTGACATTACAAGTTGCATGAACAAAATGTTTCGTTTTGTTAACCCTCCAGAGGCTGCCAAGCATAGACATTTGGAGAAAATGGGCTGTTCTTTGGCAACCATAACACCAAATGTGTACCTATGAGATAAACATAACCGCCTTCATTGAAAGTGGAATTCACCGTCGATCATTTTTGTAAGTAATGAAGGTATTCACAAAACAAAGCATTTATCCTTTAGAGCTGGTTACAGAGAGATACCCCTCAAAAGGTTAAAAATTCGTGTTATCTGAGGATTTCTTTTAAAACATCCCGTAGATTTTCAAGGAAAAATGGCCATTCTCAGATCTTAGTGTGACATTACAAGTTGTATGTACAAAATATTCCTGTAAGCATTTGTTAACCCTATGCAGTTTCTCAAACATCAAAATGTTGATAGAATGGGCTGTGTTTGCGTACCCACAGCACCCGAAGATGGGAGCAGAGATCAAAATAAGTGGAAGTAGAATTCACTGAGAATTATTTTTGGAAGTAATAAGAGTATTCAAAAAACAACACTTAACCCGTTTTGGGCTGGATAAACAATGATACACATCAAAAGCTTCAAATTCCTGTTCTCCCTGGATTTTTCTGAAGACATCTTATAGATTTTAAAAAAAGAATGGCTATTCACTGTTCTTGGTGTGACATTACAAGTTGCATGAATAAATATTCCTGTTAGCACTTGTTAACCCTCTACAAAATGCCAGACATCAATATTTTGGATACATTTGAGATAAAATGGACCATTTTTAAATTGACACAGCACTCAGTGGGTATGTGTCAAACAAACATAACTCCTTTTGTCGGTCATTGAATTGTTGGACGACGATATTGACATTAACCCACTCCACCGTTAATGATGGTTTTTACCTAAACAATTTTTTATCAAACTGTGTCATTTGAGACTACTATCTTCACCTTTCTCATAACATCAATGAAGGAACTTCAGTGAGACAGTTAAAAACAATTCATCAGATACTGTGGGGTCATGAAAAATCGTGGAATCTCATCGGGAAAAGCCATGATTCTCCAGAATCATGAAGTCTAGTTTTTTTAGTTTTTTTTTTCCACACATTTTGTCCGTACGATTCAGAAGCCATTTTCGGACCGATTTTCACAAAATTTTGCACACGCATAGAGGAGCACAAAATCTAAAAATGTACCGAGGCGGAATTTCCGATTTAACCCTTATTTCGTCAGAATTGGCAAAAAAATTGCCAAAATTGGGGTTTATAGGCACTTTCTCGAAACACGTCTTGTAGATTTTTTTTAAACATTCATCATTATTAGACCTGTCTTCACACGAAATCTGATACACACAACATATCATGCGATGCATATGGTAACCGTCCACAGGCTACCAAACATCGAAATTTTGATGAAATGGGTCAGTTTCAGGAACCCACAGCACCCAAACGATACACGAGAGATAAACATAGCTTCCTTTATTGGAAGTGTAATTCACCGAGGATCATTTTTGTACGTAATAAGGGTGTTCAAAAAACTAAGCGTTAACCCGTTTTGGGCTGGTTAAACAGCAATACCCCCATAAAGCTAAAAAATTCATGTTTTCAGTAGATTTCTCTAAACGAGTTTCGTAGATGTTCAAGAAAAATTTGTCACTCCCAGGGCTTGGTGTGACAATAGAAGTTGCATGGACAAAATACTGCGGTGAGCATTTGTTAACCCTCCACAGGCTACTAATAGTCAAAATTGTGAAAAATGGGCTGTTTTTGGACGCCAACAGCACCCAATGGGTACGCCACAAAGAAAAACGTCTTCTTTTATCGAGCGCACAATCTATATGAAAACATTTTTGTAAGCAGTAAGGGTATTCAAAAGTCGAAGTCTTAACCCATTTTGGGCAGGCTAAAGAGAGAGACCCCTTAAAATAAAAAAATTCCCATTTTCTGTGGATTTCTATAAAAACATCATGTAGGTTTTCAAGAAAAATTGACTACTCGCAGGTCTTTGTGAGGCAATACAAGTTGCATGGACAAAATATTCCGGTGAGCGTTTATTAACCCTCTACAGGGTGCCAAGCATCATAATTTTGTTGAAATGGGCAGTTTTCGAACACACACAACACCCAACCTGTAGCTGAGAAATAAACATAATCTGCTTTGTTGGAAGTGGAATTCTCCGAGGACCATATTTGTAAGTAATAACGGTATTCACAAAATCAAGCGCTAACCCCTTTCGTGGTTGTTAATAGTGATACCCATCAAAAGCATAACAATTTATGTTTTCCCTGGATTTCTTTACAAACATCTGGTAGGGTTTTCAAGAGAAAATGGCCATCGATAGGCCTTGGTGTCACATTACCAGTTGATTGGATAAATTATTCCGGTAAGCATTTGTTAACCCTCCATGGGCTGCTAAATGTTAAAATTTTGAAAAAATAGTCTGTTTTTGAACACCAACAACAACAAATGGAAATGCAACAGAGAAACATAAGTTATTTTACTGGACGCAAAACTGACATGGAAACATTTTTGTAAGTAGTAAGTGTATTCAAAAATCGAGGTCTTAACCCATTTTTGACTAGTTAAGGAGATATACCCCTTAAAAGCTTAAAATTCCAGTTTTCTGTTGATTTCTCAAAAAAAAATTTCATGAAAACTTGACCATTCGCAAGTCTTGGAGTGACATTACAAGTTGCACGGACAAAATATTTCGGTAAGCATTTGTTAACCCTCCACAGATTGCCAAGCATAGACATTTGGAGAAAATGGGCTGTTCTTGGGTAACCATAACACCTAATGTGTACCTGCGAGATAAACATAACCTCCTTCATTGGAAGTGGAATCACCGGCGATCATTTTTGTAAGTAATGAAGGTATTCACAAAACCAAGCATTAACCCTTTAGGGCTGGTTACAGAGCGATACCCCTCAAAAGGTTAAAAATTCATGTTTTCCGAGGATTTCTCTAAAAACATCTCGTAGATTTTCAAGAAAAAAATGGCCATTCTCAGATCTTAGTGTGACATTATAAGTTGCATGTACAAAATATTCCAGTAAGCATTTGTTAACCCTATGCAGGTTCTCAAACATCAAAATGTTGATAAAATGAGCTGTGTTTGCATACCCACAGCACCCGAAGTTGAGAGGAGAGATCAAAATAAGTGAAGTAGAAATCACTGAGAATTATTTTTGGAAGTAGTAAGAGTATTCCAAAAACAACACTTAACCCGTTTTGGGCTGGATGAACAATGATACCCATGAAAAGCTTAAAATTCATGTTCTCCCTGAATTTCTCTGAAAACATCTTGTATATTTCAAAGAAAAAATGGCCATTCGCAGTTCTTGGTGTGACATTACAAGTTGCATGAATTAACATTCCTGTTAGCACTTGTTAACCCTCTACAATTGCCAGTCATCAATATTTTGGATACATTGGAGATAAAACGGACCATTTTCAAATAGACAGAGCACTCAGTGGGTATGTGTCAAACAAACATAACTCCTTTTATCGTCATTGACTTGTTGGACGACGATATTGACATTAACCCACTCCACCGTTAATGATGGTTTTTACCTAAACAATTTGTTTATCAAATTGAGTCATCTGAGATTACTATACTCACCTTTCTCATAACATCAATGAAGGAACTTCAGTGAGACAGTTAAAAACAATTCACCAGACACTGTGGGGTCATGAAAAATCATGGAATCTCATCGGGAAAAGCCATGATTCTCCAGAATCATAAAGTCTAGTTATTTTCGAACCTGTTCGTACGCCATACGTTCGCGTGTTATTTGCAAGCCTGTCCTTGAGATTCTGTCCATTGAGCCCTTGTCTTATACTTCATTTACTTGGTTCCAGGACTGCTTTGCCATTTGTGAATTTGAAGTAAACAGTTGTAGTTGGAATGTACTTAACAGTGCTTTTATTTTGTAGGAACAATATATTTACCCAGATGGTGGAATGAGTGATACAGGTATACTACTTGACCTTAAGTACAAAGATGACAGAGCAATTGTGAGTATCACTGAGTGGCCTTGATGCAATACTAAGTTAAAGCGTTAACAACACTTTCAACAGCCAGGCTCACATCGTGTCAGACAGCTTTACAGGGTGGAGGAAGCTGGAGTACCCAGAGAGAACCACCAAGCAGTGACGAGCAACTTTCAAGACTCCACAATTTACTAACTCTGCACAAGCAGAGTTTGCAGCAGTTGAAGGCAAGTGCACCATCGACGTGCAGTACGTCTTAGTACACAGCGCCATCGTGCCGCCACGTGGGAAATCAGATTTAAGCGTGTTGCCTAAGGAGACAACACACTTCTGGTCAGGATCGAACCATCAATATTTTAGTTTCGAAGTTCAATGCACTAACCACAGAGCCACCATGCTATCACCCAACCAGTTAACTGTATAAATCTTTTTGAATAATTTTTAGAAATTTATTCAGAAATAATATGCTGTTACTTCATTTGTAAAGGACTGCATATGTGAGTATTCAGAGGTGGGTATGGACGAGGGAGACGGGTGGTGAGATGTTGTATGCATAAATGTGTGTAAAAGAGACAAATCATTGGTTGGTAGTTAACGAGCATAATGGATAAATAATAGGGAAGGTGTATTTATATATTTATTTATATATATATTTATTTATTTGTGTTTAACCCTTTATCTAACATGAAAATCAGACGATACTTGCAAACAAAATTCTTGAATAACTAATTTTTTTCATTTTTTTTTGTTTCAAAAACATAGGTTATGACCCCTCTTTGGAATGAGCTCGTTACAAAGACGGGTCATAATCTATGTTTTTGAGACAAAAAATGAAAATATAATGAAAATTAATTGGCGATTTTCGAGAATAGCACCCCCACAATTTTTTTTCAAAATTAAAAAAATCTTCTTCTCCAGAACTACAAATCAGAATATTTTGATACTTGGTATACAATATCCTTAGAGGGGTCAAATTCAGTTTTGTTCGATACAAGTCCCTGGTTTAATAATTGCGCTCCCTGTGGAACCCCAATTTTAACTTTGTGTAATATGAGGAAATGTGTTTCAAAATCTTTTTCATGTCTACCAGTGAAAATCTCTTGATATTTGGCATACTTCATCTTTTTTGAGGTGTGTGTGGGGGGGGGGGGGGCACTTGAATTTTATTCAAATCAAGCTCATGGAGTATTATTTGGGCTCCCTGTGGGAGCCTGAATTTTCAATAATTGGGCTCCCTGTGGAACCCCAATTTTAACTTTGTGTAATATGAGGAAATGTATTTCAAAATCTTTTTCATGTCTACCAGTGAAAATCTCTTGATATTTGGCATACTGCATCTTTTTTGAGATGAGGGAGGGGTGGGGGGCACTTGAATTTTATTCAAATCAAGCTCATGGAGTATTATTTGGGCTCCCTGTGGGAGCCTGAATTTTCAATTTGAGGAATATTTTTTAAAAATCTTCTTCTTCAGGTCCATCAGGCAGAATCTTTTAATATTGGGTATGTATCATCTTAAGCGAGGTTAGATTCAAGTTTGTTCAGATCTGTCCCTGGGTTCATATTTGGCCTCCCTATGAAATCTAAATTTTAACTTGGTGCAATATGAGGAATTTTATTGAAAAATCTTTTTCTTCTGATCTACCAGTCAGACTATCTTGATATTTGGTATACTCCATTCTTTCTTGTCTTTTTTTATTTTTTATTTTTTTTTTGGGGGGGGGGGGGGGAGTGGGGGTGCTGCTCAGCTTGATTTTTGTTCAACTTATGTCTCTGGAGTGATATTTCGGCTCGACGTTGTGTAATATGAGAAAAATTTGGAAAAAGTTCTTAAAATCTTTTTCTTCAGATCCATCAGTCAGAATCTTTTGAAGATTCGAATGGAGCATCCTGGGGTGGGTTGTGGGGGTGGTGGGGGGGGGGGAGATTCAGATTTGTTCAAATCAAGTAAACAGAGTCATGTTTGGGCTGTCTCTGGAAACCTGAGATGTTAACATTGTGCAGCATGAGGAACATTTTAAAAAAATCTTCTTCAGATCTACCAGCCAGAATCTTTTGATATTTGATATGCAGGATTCTTAGGATGTTCAGAAGATTCACGTTTGTTCAAATCAAGTCCCTGGGCTCATTATGAGAAATATTCTTTTAAAATCTTCTTTTTTAGCTCACCTGACCTAAAAGGCCATGTGAGCTTTTCTCATCACTTGGCATCCGTCGCCATAAACTTTTCACATTTTCATCTTCTCTGTAACCGCTGAGCTGGTGTGATCCAAACTTGGGAAGAATGGTTTACGGGAGGTACTCTACAAATGATCCTCATTTTGATCCCATGGGTTTGAAAACATAGCCACCAGAGGCATTCTTTTATTCTGATTGGTGGATTGTGAACAATCATATCCTCTGAAACCACAGGGCCAAATGTTTTGAAACTTTGCATGGTTGATAACTGGTACCCCCTCTACCAACGATCCTCATTTAATGTTGATTGGGTTGCAAACGTGGCTTCAATTGCGGATACTATTTTCTATAGGAATCCTATGGGAAATCACATTTTCATCTTCTTCTCTGGAACTACTGGGCTGACATGAACCAAACCTGGCAAGAATGGTCTATGGGAGGTCCTCGACAAACGATCCTCATTTTGTTCCCATGGGTTGAAAAATGTGGCCACCAGAGGCATTCTTTGATTCTGGTTGGTGGATTTTCAAAAATTTTCTCCTCTGAAACTGCCAGGCCAAATTTTTTTATACTTCTCATAAATGATGCCTGGGACCCCCTCTACCAAAGATCCTCATTTAATGGTGATCGGGTTGTAAACATGGCCGTAATTACGGCTCATAGTTACTATAGAAACCCTATGGGAAATCACATTTTCATCTTCTTCTCCTGAATTACTGAGCCGACGTGAACCAAACCTGGCAGGGATAGTCTATAGGGGGCCCTCTACAAATGATCCTTTTTTTGTTCCCATTGGTTCTTCTTTGGGTGGTGTTCTACAAAGGCTCCTCATTTTGGTTACCGTGCATCGAAAAAATGGCTGCCAGAAGCATTTTTTTATTCTGATTGGTGGATTTTGAAAAATCTTCTCCTCTGAAACCACAGGGCCAAATGTTTTGAAACTTTGCATGGTTGGTGACTGCGACACCCTCTACGAACCACCTGCATTTAATGTTGATCGGGTTGGAAACATGGCTGCAATTGCGGCTTATAGTTACTATAGAAACCCTATGAGAAATCACATTTTCATCTTCTTCTCTGGAACTACTGAGCCGATGTGAACCAAACTTCGCAGGAATGGTCTAAGAGAGGATGGAAATATGTGGCCGCCAGAAGCTATATTCTAATGCTTAACCCAATGCCTCTCCTGTCTGCACGAAGATCGGTACTGTTTGCAAAATACTTGTTTTTTGAGAATCTGGTAAGGGTCGGTTCCAGTTTTCTCCACTGAGAACTGGGAAAAAAAACCCAAAATATTGTGTGTACAGTACAAGTCAAAATAAGTTGTAGCATAACTGCAATAAACTAAGTAAACTACTGCTCCTGCACTGACAAGCTCAGAATTTGACATTTTCTGGAAAGCTATACGTGAGAGCTTTCCAGAAAATGATGTCAGCTTCTGATCTTATCAGTGTAGGAAGAGAAAAGATACATAGTTTATAGGATTATCTTACAACTTATTTTGACTACTACTGTAAACAAATGCAGCTGTAATTATGTTAATACATATATTACTCTCAAGTTACTTATCTGAAATATTGATTGATGACAGGTGTTTGGAAAAGCATGGAAGTTTTGTTTATTTAATAAATAATTTAAGATATGACAAAATTGGAGTAAAATGTGTTTTCTGTAACCCTTTACCTATCCAAGGCTATCTGAAAGAGAATACTATCTGAAAAAATTGTAATTTTCAAAATATTTAACCTTCTTTTACTGATTTTTTTGTTGAAACAGAATTCATAAATGGGTGCATTTTTTAGAAATCTTCTTTGAAACTACAAGGCCAAATGTTTTGAAACTTAATGTGACTGATGACTGTAACCCCATCTACCAATGATCCTCATTTAATCTTCATCGGGTTGCAATTATGGCTGCAATTGTGGCTTAAAGTTACTATAGAAACCCTATAGGAAATCACATTTTCATCATCTTCTCTGAAAGTACCGAGCCAATGTGAACCAGACTTGGCAGGCAGGGTCTATGAGAGGTTCTCTACAACTGTTACTCATTTTATTCCTGTTGGATGAAAAACGTGGCCGCCAGAAGCATTCTTTGATTCTCATTGGTCAATTTTGAAAACTCTTCTCCTCTGAAACCACAGGGCCAAATGTTTTGAAACTTTGCATGAGTGATGACTGGGACACCCTCTACCAACGTTCCTCATTTAATGTTTATCGTGTTGCAAACCTGGCCACAATTGCGGTTTATAGTTACTATAGAAAAACCCTATGGGAAATCTTATTTTCATCTTCTCTCTGGAATTACTGAGCCGACGTGAACCAAAACTTGGCAGGAATGGTCTATAGGAGGCCCTCCATAAACGATGCTCTTTTTGTTCCCGTTGGTTGAAAATTATGGCCACCAGAGACATTCTATGATTCTGTTTGATGGATTCAAATGTTTTGAAACTTCACATGATTGAGGACTGGGACACCTTCTACCAATGATCCTCATGTAATGTTGATGTAATGTTGCAAACATGGTCACAATTGCAGCCCATAGTTACCATGGAAAGCCTTTGGGAAATCACATTTTTATATGTAGTTCCAGGTGAGCGATTACAGGCTCTTAAGAGCCTCTAGTTCAGATCTACCAGTCAGAATGTTTTGATATGCAGTATCCACAGGAGGTTCAGATTCAGTTTTAATGAAACCAAGTCCTTGGGGTCATATTTGAGGTCCTTATGAGAGCCCAAATTTTGACTTAGTGAAATATGAGGAATATTATTTAAATACGTTCTTCAGATTTACCAGTCAGAATCTTTTGATATTTGGTTCACAGTTTCCTTGGTGGAGTCATATTCCAGTTTGTTCAAAGCAAGTTCTTGGGTTTATCTTTGGGCTCCCTATGGCAACCTAAATTTTAACTTAGTGCAATTTGGGGAAATTCCTTTAAAAAATCTCCTTCCTCGGATCCACCAGTTAGAATGTTGTGATATTTGATATGTTGCAACCTTAGAAAGTCCAGGTTTCAATTTGTTCAAACCAAGTCCATCGGGTCATATTTGGGCTCCTTGTACGATCTCAACTTTTAACTGCAATGAGTGCAATATAAGGACTTTTCTTTAAAAAAAATCTTCTTCTTCACATTCACAATTCTTTTGTTACATAGTATCGACATCCTTCGTGTGGTTTTTTTTCGTTTTGCTTCGTAATGAGCTTTAAAGAGGTTTGAGTGATATTACGCAAATAAAAAAAATGTTCACCCAACAGACCCTTCTCCCCAGATTCCAGCTCCCCTAGCTAGAATAATTAGAATAACTATATTAACCCTTTACCCAACGTAATGGCCAAAACCGGAGAGCGCTATTCACAAAAATCACCAATCAATTTTCATTATATTTTCTCTTTTTTTTTCTCAAAAACATAGGTTATGACTCCTCTTTGGGAACATAATGTGGGGACAACAGTTGCAGGTATGAGCTTGGTCAAATTTAAAGTGCTGGCAAAATGGACGGTCAAGTCTTTGTTTCATTAGTGGAGAGGTTCAGTAAAAATTTAATCCTCAAGCCCAATAGGACTGTAGATTTTAATTTTCACAAATCCTGCTGTCCAGATAGGAGTTTATAGTTTTGTTTACTCACAGACTGCCAACATTTGCTTCACGCAACGCAACAATTTCTGCATGCTGGGCTGGAAGTGTTAATTTTACTTTCAATATCACATATATACAAACAATGAGAAAACAACAGCAGCTGTTGTTTTAACCCTTTACCCAACGTAATGGCCAAAACCGGCCAGCGCTATTCCAATGAGGGGTCATAACCTATGTTTTTGAGACAAAAAATGAAAAAAAAATAGTTATACAAGAATTTTTTTTGCAAGTGTCGTCTGCTTTTTATGTTGGTTAAAAGGTTAACAAATATTTAATATTCAACTCTTTTCTCTTTCTCAAGAACTGATTTTGTTTGTTTTTCACTTCCTAATCCACAAAGCTTTTTTGCCAACAGTAGTGGACTGGATGGGGGCACGATGATGCCGTGTACTGCACATCGATGGTACACATGTCTTCAACCGCTGTAACCCCGCATGAGCGGAGCTTGAACAGAGTTGGAATGTTGAGGAGCTGACAGTTGCTCGTCAGTGCTCGGTGGTTCTTCCCAGATACTCCGGCTTTCTCCACCTGTAAAACTGTCACGGTCACGATTAGCCATTGTGCATAAGTGTGTGACCTTAAACACCAATAAATAAATAGTGGGCTGAATGATCGGGAGCTCAGGACATTTCCCAATGGTTGGTGCCCCATCAAAAAAAATAATTCTTTTTTGGATAGCCTTTTTTGGATAGCCTTGAAGTTGATGTTAAGGTCGTAAATGTGATCAGTTTGGTGCCAGGGATAACTGGATGGAGCGACAACTACTGGATAAAATTAGTGACCTAATTATTTGGTTGATGGATGTATTTTGGGGCTGGAAAATTTGGAGTTGGGACACTTTATACCTACATGTGAAATTGGGTCGGTTCCATTCAAATTTGATCTGGCTGGCCCAGAGTGTATGTGGGCAGGTGAAAGGTGGGCCGATCTTATTTTGGGGGTGGGGCCACGAAGGTTTTTGAGGGTGAGCTGGCCAGCAGTTGGAAGTGGGTTTGCCAGTCAGAAATTTTCCAAAACCAATCTGGGGAAACAAGTTTGCCCTTGGATTATCATTTTAACTGGTATAGTGCTAAAAAAATATTTTCATCATCAAAATTTGTTGACATAGGCACTCTCCCATAGTGACAAGGAAAATCCATACAGCTCAAATAGTTTTGATTCAAAGATAATATGAAGGACACCCTCAGAGTTTGAAATCTCCAAGTTGCAGTACCTACACTTTAGAGTAAAGCCCAAATATGGGCTTCCAAAACTCAACCAGTGAAATGGAACAGGCTATTGAGTTCACTGTACGGAAGGATTAAAAACCATGATTTTTAAACCAAAAGTGAAACAAAATTTAAAAGGCTTTTTTCGTACATTGTATAGATTTGCTGTGTGATGGGTTAAATCAATCTAGTCAGATAAGCTGTTGTGAAGGTCCGGGGCTATATAGTCAACCAAAAACTCAAAAGAGTCAGTTGTGAAGGGCATTTTCGTGTCTGATTATCAAGGAATTTCATATTACTTTTTCGTGGTCACGTCTAGATGAGAATGTTCCATTTTGGTCGCGATCAGTCAGCTGTGATGGCTGCGCGGGCCCGAAAACCTTTAGCATGGTCTGCAGGTATTTATGAAGAGATTTTAATGTAACTTGGTAGGATGACAATATATAATGTCTAGATGAGAAACATCCTATTTTGGTCAGGTTCAGTCAACCGTGACGGCCGCAGGGGCACATTACCTCGATTCCTGGAGCACAGTTTACAGGTTGCATTTATGAAGGGATTTTATTGTAAAGTGGTGGGATGACTTGGTATAATGTCTAGATGAGAACATCCTATTTTTGCCATGATCGGTCAACCGCGACGGCCGCACAGGCCCGTGACCTACATTTGTTTAGCACAGTCGACAGTTCTTATTAACGAAGCGATCCCATTGTAACTTGCTAGGATAACTCAGTATAATATCTAGATGAGTCTGTCTTATTTTTGTCCTGATTGGTCAGCTGTTACCGCTGCTCAGGTGTGTGAACTAGATTGCTTTAGCAATGTCTACATGTTGTTTTATGGAGTGATTTCATTGTATCTTAGTAGGATAACTCGGTATGATATCTAGATGAGACTGTCCTGTTTTGGTCATGATCTGTCAACCGTGTCTGCCAGCCCGGCACATGACCTAGATTCTTTTAGCAAAGTCTATGAATCATATTTATGAAGGGATTTTATTGTAACTTGGTAGGATGACTCGTTTTGAAATGATTTCACTTTAACTTGGTAACTTTGGTTGACATACGTTAACTGTGAGGGCCACATCAACCCAGGCCTCAATTCTTTAGTACAGTTTACACCTCAAATTATTCTTGTTAACATAGCATGTAGGGTACAGAACTTAACATATTCTAAGTTATCATAATTCTTATCTTATTTCATAATCCTTTCATAAACATTGAATATTATCCTTTTCATCAAACACTACACACTGTCAAGTTAAGGTGCAGTGTCACTGACACTGCCATTGACAGCGTCACGGTCTTACACACAAATTGTGAATATCCTTTTCAGAAAACCTTCAACATACTACTTTTAATATCCTAAAGAAGATGATATGTTTACACTATCAATGTTATCTCCAGTATCTTTTTTCTACTAGATCTGTTTGCAGGAAGTACATATATTAACCATGACATTACCCTTTAATTGGCTTTACAAACGTAATGGACATACACCTTTAACACCATTCACAAAATCACCCTAAAATTTTTATTATCATTTTCTGTCAAAACATACCTTATGACCCTACTTGGAATGAGCTTATTGAGCTCATTGCAAAGAGGGATTATAAGATACATTTTAGGGGCAAAAATGAAAATTTACAGTTATTTAAAAAAATGTATAGCAGGTGACATCCTAGTTGTGTTTGTTAAGATGTTAATGAATGGAGCTGTGCATGTTTAAACTTTTTTGCTCGATTTTGGTTTTTGCTTTTGGTTTGGTAAAGAGATTGTTTTTAGCTCACCTGACTGCAAGTCAGTGTGAGGTATTGCCATCACTTGGCGACCGTCGTCCGTTAACTTTTGCAAACCTGGCTTCTTCTTCACATCAATTCAGCCAAATTCAAACATATATTGCACAAACCATCCCTGGGGTATACCCTTTTTATTTTGCTCAAATGAAGCGGCTGTCTTCATCGGGCTCTGGGCAATGATGCCAAAGTCTAAAAATCTTTAAAAATATTCTTCTCATGAACCACCAGAGAGATTGCCTTGATATGTGGTATGTAACACTCTTTAGTGTTGAAAATTAAAGTTTGTTCAATAGAAGTTGGTAGATCAATATCTGGGCTCTCTGTGGGAACATACCCATTTTGGGCTCTGCCCAAAATATCTATTTCAAGAACTGATGGGCCGATTTGAACCAAATTTGGCATGTAGCTTAAGTGAGTCCAAAGTACTTGATTGATGCCCAAATTTTTTTTCGTTGCCCTGTGGGTACCCCAGGGGCTAAAAGTAGAAAAAAATTCAAATGCCCATATTTTCCAAACTACACGGAACAGAGAACTGTTATTTGGTAAGAAACATCCTTTTGACTGGTAGAATGGATTAAAAAAAGGCCATCGGTTGTATCAGGGTGTTCTGTACGGGTGTTTGAAAAAATGCCGAGTCAGCATATTTGCAAAAATTGAAAAAAAAATTTTCTTCAGAACTGCTAATCAGAATCTTTTGATACTTGGTATACAACATCTCTACATGGGTCAGATTGAAGTTTGTTCAAATTGAGTCCATGGGTTAATATTTGGGCTTTCTATGGAAACCTGAATATTAACTTGGTGAAATATGGGGAATAGTCTTTAAAAATCTTCTTCTTCAGATCCACCAGTCAGATTCTTTTAATATTTGGTATGCAGCATCTCTAGGGGGTTAGATTCAAGTTTGTACAAATGGGATCCCTGGATGAATATTTGGGCTCTTTATTGGAGCTCAAATTTTAACTTGGTGCAATATGAGAAAATTTCTTAAAAAATCTTCTTTTTCAGACCCACTAGTGAGAATCCTTCCATATTTGGTATGTGACATCTCTAGAGATGTAAGATTTGAATTTGTTCAAATTGACTCCCTGGGTTAATATTTGGGCTTCCTGATTATTAACTTGGTGGAATATGGGGGATATTCTTTAAAAATCTTCTTCTTCAGATCCACCAGTCAGATTCTTTCGATATTTTACATGCAGCAACTTTAGGGGAGTTAGATTCAAATTTGTTCAAATGGGATCCCTGGATGAATATTTGGGCTCTTTATTGGAGCCCAAATTTTAATTTAGTGCAATATGAGAAAATTTCTTAAAAAATCTTCTTTTTCAGACCTGCTATTGAGAATCCTTTCATATTTGGTATGTGACATCTCTAGAGGTGTAAGATTCGAATTTGTTCAAATCGAGTCCCTGGGTTAATATTTGGGCTTCCGGTGGGAGCCTGAATATTAACTTTGTGCAATATGGGGAATAATCTTTAAAAATCTTCTTCAGATCCATAAGTCAGATTCTTTTGATATTTAGTATCCAGCATCTCTAAGGGGGTTAGATTCAAGTTTGTTCAAATGGGATCCCTGGATAAATATTTGGGCTCTTTATTGGAGACCAAATTTTAACTTAGTGCAATATGAGAAAATTTCTTAAAAAATCTTCTTTTTCAGACCCACTGGTGACAATCCTTTCATATTTAGTATGTGACATCTCTAGAGGTGTAAGGTTCAAATTTGTTCACATCGAGTTCCTGGGTTAATATTTGGGTTCCCCAAGGGAGCCCAAATATTTTCTCAATGCAATATGGGGAATTATCGTTTAAAATCAACTCCTTCAGACCCAGCCGTCAGATTCTTTTGATATTTGGTGTACAACACCTCTTGGAGGGTTAGATTTAAGGTTGTTCAAATCAGGTCCCTGGGTTAATATTTGGGCTTTTTATTGAAGCCCAAAGTTTAAGTTAGAGCAATATGAGAAAATTTCTTGAAAATTCTTCTTCTTCAGATCCACCAGTGAGAAACCTTTCATATTTGGTATTTAACATCTCTAGGGGTGTCAAATTCAAGTTTGTTCTAATCGATTCGCTTGTTTTTTTTTATTTATTTTTTCTTGGGGGAGGGGGGGCGGGGGGCTAGAGAGAACCACAGTAGTTTAAAAAAAAACAAAAATTTCGTTTTTAATACTTCACAGAACAGAGCTTGCTAGGAAGCTTTCCTAGGACCAGCAGAAATGAATGGCCAGAAAAGTTGCCTTTGGTTGTGTCATAGCAAATCAAAAAAATTGCTCTTGCTGCTGATCACTTACTGATACACCCATCTGTTTTGACAATTTGAGTCAGGTGAGCATTTTAGGCTCACTTGAGCCTCTGGTTTGTTTTCATTTTGGTTTCTGTTAGTATCGGAACAGTTTCAAAATAATTGTCCATATAATTACAAAATGTTTTATGGTATCAGTGAATTGTGTATACTTCAAAAGATTCCCTGAATGGAAGAACCCCTGAACAAAAGATTCCATGAGAAAGATCTTTGGACTAAAGATCCCTTGAGATAGCACAAAAGATCACCCGAACTTAAGATATCTTGGTAGTGTCCCAGACAGAAGATCCCCAAAACTCAAGTTTGAGGTTCGCATTGTCGTATGCACAGATTTTTTTTACTCTCTGTCAAAAATGTAAAAAATGAAGAAATCATAAAAAAAACCTGCTTCAGAACAGCCAAATACTGAAGTGGATCATTTAGTTATTTTCAGCCATTGTTATCACACTTTTCTGGGAAAAACATCAAAATCCACATAATTTTGATTAGCTCATCTTGACAAAGTCAAGCTGAGCTAATCCCATCGCTCTCCGTCCATCGTCCTTCGTCTGTTGTCCGTCCGTCCGTCAACACCATGTTTTGGTCTTCTCCTCCAAAGCCACTAGGCCAGTTCAAGTGAAAGTTTGTGTGAGTGATTGTCTTGAAGGGGCATTGCATTTTGTTCAACTCAGCATCCCCAGCACCATAGGGAGGGAGTGGGGAAAAATGCTCCAAAATATTTTTAAAATCTTCTCATGAACCAGTGTGTGCAATGACTTGGTATTTGCTGTGGTGCTTCCTTTTGAGGTGTAAAATCAAATTTGTTCAAACGAAGTTCGTGAAGCAATATATGGCTTTGTAATGGGAGGAGTAAGATTTTTGGCCCCGCCCAAAATTTCTATTTTCTGAACCCATGGTATGGTTTGAACCAAATTTGGTATATGGTATTATTGGGTCATAAGTACTTGACTCATTCAAAAAAAAAAAAAAAATCCGGCATCCCCATGGGAACCCTGGGAGCTATAAATAGAAATATGTTCAAACGCCCATATTTCCCAAACCACATAGAACAAAGAGCTGTTATTTGGTATGAAGTATCCTTAGGACCAGCAGAATTGAATGGTAAAAAAAATTGCCATGGGTTGTGTTAGGGTGTTCTGTAATGGGCATCGAAAAAATGCTGAGTCAGCATATTTGCAAAAATTTAAAACAATCTTTTCTCCGGACCCAGTCATCAGAATCTTTTGATATTCGGTATACAGCATTCATAGGAGGGGGGGGGGGGGGGGGGGGGGGGGGTCAGATAATACAAGTTTGTTAAAATAAAGCCCATTCGTTCATATTTGGGCTCAATACAGGAGCCTGAATTTTTAACATAGGGTAATATGGGAAATATTCTTTAAAAATCTTCTTCTTCAGAACCACCTGTCAGAATCTTTTAATGTTTGGTATACATCATTGTTATGAGGGTCAGATTCAAGATTGTTCAAATCAAGTCCCTACGTTAATATTTGGGCTTCCTACGGAAGCCCAAATTTTAACTTTGTTCAATATGGGGGATAATTTTTAAAAATCTTCTTCAGATTCACCAGTCAGAATGCTTTCATATTTGGTATGCAACATCTCTAGGGGGGGTCAGATTCAAGTTTGTTCAAATCAGATCCCTAGGTATATATATGGGCTCGCTATGGTAGCCCAAATTTTAACTTAGTGCAATATGAAGAAATTTCTTTAAAATTTCTCTTCTTCAGATCCAACAGTCAGAATGCCTTCATATTTTTGGTACACAACATCTCTAGGGAAGTCAGATTCAACTGTGTTCAAATCGAGAGCCTGGGTTAATATTTGGGCTCCCTATGGGAGCCGGATTGGCCATGTTGCTGAAGAATTAAAAATATGCAGTACCCTCTAGAGGTGTGTAACTAAGATTAATCGACATAGGTTGTATCAAGGGGCTTCAGAGGGGAGCTCTACATTTTACATTATGATCAACTGAAGAAAAGGCATGATGCCCGGATTATTTTTGTCTCTCCTGCGGGGCTCAAGGGTTGACAATGTATCCTATGGAAATGGATTGCTTAATGTAGACTCATTCTTGGACTCTGTTTATATTGTGTTCTGTTCAAGATGAGCACTTCAGGCCCCATGGGGCTTCTTCTTTCTTTTAAAAAAAACGAGACAATTACATGTAGCATTTTATAATTTATTTTTATAATATCAATTATAGAAAGTCTGCAGCTTTAATTTGTTTTTGCTGGTTTTCTTCTTGGTGGTACACTATAAGGATAATCATTTTTTTATCTTCTTCAGACTGTTGGCCATAATTGGCACATCCATATCAATCAGATTGGTGATGATGCCACTGCCGTAACTGGAAGATGTCAAAGTGCTGGAGCTCATTACAATCCATTCCACAGCAGTTTGACTGTAAGTACAGTAATACCACTTGCCGACCACAAAGATATTGGAAACAAGTCTGTGTAATGCACACTCTGTTGGTGAGGAACCAGTACGGTGTTGTATTGACTACTATATTGACGGGGGCGCGGTGGCTCAGTAGGTAGAGGTGCAGGCTGTAAGCCGAGAGGTCCTCGGTTCGAATCCCACCTGCGGCAACCGTGTCCTTGGGCAAGACACTTCACCCCCATTTCCCACGTGGGGGCATGGTTACGCTGTGTACTAAGGCGTACTGCACGTCGATGGTGCACTTGTCTTCAACCAATGCTAACCCTGCTTGTGTGGAGTTAGTATGTTGGGGAGCTGACAGTTGCTCGCCGTTGATCGGTGGTTCTCTCTGGGTACTCCAGCTTCTTCCACCCGTAAAACTGTCATGGTCATGATTAGCCATTGTGCAGAAGTATGTGACCTTAAACACGAATAAATAAATATATTGACTACTATATTCAGTACCGGTACATTGAACATCATCCCCTGAGTTTTGAATGTGTTCTATGTGCCGCATTGGAACTCAGTGGACGATATGTCAGCAGGAACATGTCTAGATGGTATTAAATTGGTGTGTATCCACTATTGGTCGCCTTTATCTTCTTGGTGCAAAACAATCTAAGCTGTGGCCTATGAAAATTCCAACTTTTTAGGAAATCAAGTTTTCATTCCCTTTCTCATTCTTTTCCATCCCCATTTCCATTGGTCATTTTCCAAGTGCTGGTCAACCAAATCCAAATTTCTGACAGCAACTCTATAATTATTGTGGTTGTTACATTATCTAAAAATCTCTAAAACTGTGCAAAATTTTAATCAAAAAGCTAAAAATCTACCCATTTAGAGTCTTTTCAGTTCCATCTAACATTCTTGGCATATTGAAACAGCTGTTAAATGCCCTGCTTTCATCATGCATCTTGAATTCTGTTACAAAAAGACTTCATGTTAATTGTAGCCTTTATCCAACACAGAGTGTAATGACAGTTGCCAAAAAGTACTCAAATAACTAAATATTTTCATTTTCTGCTTCAAAAACATAGTTATGAACCCTCATTGGAATGACCTCCCAGAGCTCATCCCATGAAAAGGTCATAAGCTATGTTTTTGATGCAAAAAATTGAAGCACAGAAATATTAATTTGAGTACAAGCTTTTGTGAATATGCTGACCGAATATAGGAGTTACTTTGGATAAAGATTTGTGTTCTTGCTTAGTTCATACTACAACACGAAAAAAGTAGGGCCAGGCTTGCTTGCTTGAGGAGGGTGATTGCCCTCAAACCTTATGGCCCTCCTTGTTTTTGTCCAAGGAGGGCATTTTATCACCCTGCCACAATCAAGGTCGTCCTCTGGTAGCTAGTAGAGAAAATAAGGCAAGTCTAAACAGCAGTGTGGTCTGATGAATCAAAATAATTACAATTCAATTCAAAATACGAAGGAAAACTTTGTGTGGATTTTAGGCTTATAAATTATTAATAGTGTTAACCTTTTTCCCAACATAATGTCCAATATCGGCCAGCGCTATTCTAAAAAATTGCCGACTAATTTTCCTTATGTTTTCATTTTTTGTCTCAAAAACATAGTTTATGACCCCTCATTGGAACGAGCTCGTTCCAGTGAGGGGTCATAACCTTTGTAACTTTTTGAGAAAAAAATTATTTATTCAAGAATTGTTTTTGCAAGTGTCGCCTGCTTTTCAAGTTAGGTAAAGGGTTAATCCATTAATCCATTAATCCAAAAAACATCAGAATAAGTCTGTCTGACTCTGATCCTTTTTAAAAGGAGGTGTGCACACTCCTCTGAAGATGAAACTGAATTCAAGGGTGGCAAAAAGACCCTCCTCATTTTTCCATACGGACAAGGCCTGAGGCCAAAATAGGAGCAGTATTAAGCTACAAATTCTGAGTTTCTTTTACATTTATATTCTGCCCTCATTTTTAGTTTAACTTTCTAAAGTCCAGGTAAGCTATTGCCATGGCACATGCAGTCCAGACCAGACGTGTTAAGTCTCTGATTTCACTGGGAGACTCCTGATTTGATGCCCTTTGAGTCTCCCACCCTCATGGTAACATCCTACTTTCTCCTGCCATGACACTTTCCAAAATAGTTATTCAGAATATCAGTACTACTATCACATTTTTCTGTACACAGGCCTTTGAGCTCCAAGCATAACGAATGAAACAAAAAATATGCAAACAAGTGAATTATATTTAATAAAGGAGTCCTTTATTATAAATGTTTCACTTGTATCCACGTTTTTTTCTGTCTTATTCATTTCATCTGCGTTGTGTGGTCAATTTACACGAGTGCCGGAGTGAATATATGTGACTAAAGGTGCTATATAAGTAAGGGAAATCTGTTTACTTTGAAATTCTCACATCTGATCAAGGATGTAAAATCAAGATAGTTGGGAACGTTTAGGCAAATACTCCAAAAGTTGGAAATTCGAAGCATTGTTGTACTGGAGGTTTTTTTGTGAATGCGGTATTTCATTGCCGTGAAAATTCCAATCACCGACTCCCACAGACAGAATTTCGATCATACCACACAAGATTTCCCGACTACTCAGCGGCTCACTCCATGGTTAATTCCACAACTGAGGTCATGTTAGAAATTTAGTTCTCTTATATGTCTTACCTTATTCATATTAAAGTAACATAAAATGAACAAACAGGCTTAAGAGAGTTAAATAACTGAGTTTGGCTACAGTCTTAACAGAACAGCATGCGCCACGTATTGCTAAAGGATTAAACGAAGCCGCGCAAAATAATTCTCTTTGTAGAACGATTCGACCCACCCACCGTGCATGTACATTCATATAATTGACACAATGCCTAATAAAAGCAGATAAGGCCTACTTATAGACTACAGTACCACCAGAAATTGTCATTTTGTGCTGCATTAAAACCTCAAATTATGTATACAGATATTTAGCTGCAGTCATTTAAACTGCTTGGAAATATTGTCAGAATGTCCTAAAACCTACCGGTACAGTCCATCGGAGTCAACATTTTGAAAAAAATATTCTCTGGGCCAGAGTTGGAATTTTCATAGAACTACCCCCCCCCCCCCCCCCCCCTTCCTTGAAAACTTCCTAGCTATGTCCCTGCCTCTGATATTCCATAAATTCATATTAAATTTACACAAATCATACGTCAAAATGAAGGCTGTGATGTACAGAACACAAACAATATGCAGTCAACTGTCAGAGTTGATGACAGACACCAATGATTCCTGGAAGTCTGTCACCTTATTCATACCATAACTGATAATAAAATAATATTTCAGGAGAACAACTCATGGCCAAGTGTGATTCAGATATCCAAGAACTTAAGGCGTCTGTTAAGCACCTTAAGCACATCATCTCTTGACATCCATCTTTCGAGATATTCCGAAACATTATGCTAAAAACGATACACAACGGACACATTTTCGAATAGTCAACAACACTGATTTTTGTTCTGTTGTGCAAGTCAAAGTTCAGGTGTCTATACCCGGAAACTTCTGAATGGTATTTAAGCAGGTGAAATCAAAAATATGAATCACTGAAGACGAGAAAAAAATCTCAACTTCCGAAACGCCCCATCAATGAAATCAGTGCATGTGAAAAACATCACATTCCCAAGGTGATCAAAATATAAACGTTGCCATCTACGTCACTTTAGGCCTGATACGTTTCATCTTGTGATAAATTTTCATGCTTCTTTGACAAATGAGATCATCCCCATTCCAAATCCCCTTCAATGGCAATCAGCCTCCATAGATCATTCGTAATCATATGACGAGTAGTTAATTGGTAAATGAGGATATCGAATTAGCGGAAAAACTCATACAGGTCTCAGAAAACCTTCAATATTTTAGAACTTTATAAAGAAAAAACATTTAAATATGGATGCCTTTGGGATATGCTCTGAGAGCTTGAACTAGTGGTATCCATGATAATCAGATTCCATGTATTATTTGTATGCTTTTATTGACAAATATCATTTTAGTGTTCAAATAAATTTAAATTTTATGTATTAGGATGGAGTAAGGTTGTGGGGTAGTAAGCATTAAATGTAAATTATTGATGTGCAGGTTGCATGCACAAATCTCCCTGATTAGCATGGAAATCTTCTTGACAGCTCACCAGAATCTCACCGACAGTCATATTCAGAGGTTAACAGGTCTGGTGCAGACATCTGCATAAGTGAGTCTGTCCACAATTTGTTCAGCACAAGCTACATTTCTGTTCTTTTTCAATCATCAGCAAAGGTCATAAGCATACTCAGGTTCATGCCCAGATAAGAATGTCCTAATGCTCATGGCCAGCCACCACATCAACCATCTTTGATTTCTTTATCACAGGCTACAAGATGAGAAGCACCTTTGGTGGTCATCTTCCAGCCATCTTGGATTTCTTCAGCACAATCTATAGGTTGAATTTATGCATCAGTTTTTCGGAAATTTGGCAGGTTGACTTAGTATAATGAGTAAATGAGAATGTCATGTTTCAATCATGTTTGACCTCCCTCAATTGCCACCTGTCCATGCAGCCATCTTAGATTACTTGAGCACCCCCTACAAGTTGCATTTATGTATCAGTTTTCTTCATACTTGGTAGAATGCTTTAGTATGATGAGTTATAGTTGGCTCCATAGAATGGCTGCTGAATATAGCTCATATTTCTTTTCGCACAGTTCTTTTTCTCTGATATATAACAAAAAGTCCATAATTATGCCACATTTTATTTAAATGAATCACAAGTTGTATAATTATGATATTAATCTAATTAATTCAGTATAACCTCAACATAACCTACAGTGTCATTCATTATTTGGTGTCAACACTCTTGAGTTTCTCTCTGCCCTACATTCAATGAAAGCCTGAAAATAAGCAGATTGTCATCTGCAAAATGAGGTCCCTAGAGGGTGAATTTGGTGATGCTACCCTCACAGCAGGCTAGCATCACAAAATCTATCCTCTGAACCTCAGTCTGAATCAAGGTCTCAAGCCAAAACAGAAAGATGAACCAAGAGGATAAATTGGCACACTGTATGGGATAGCATCAGCAAATTCACCCTCTGGGGACCCCAATTTGCAAATGACAGGTTGCTTATATTCGGCCTTGATTCAATGGTACATGTGAGACTGGCAGAATTCCAGGATATGTTCAATTGCACTTTTTAGCTCATCTTGACAAAGTCAAGCTGAGCTAATCTCATCGCTCTCCGTCCGTCGTCCGTCGTCCGTCAACACCATGTTTTGGTCTTCTTCTCCAAAGCCAGTGGGCCAATTCAAGTTGAAAGTTTGTGTGAGTGATGGTCCCAAAGGGGCATTTCATTTTTGTTCAACTCAGCATGCCCAGCCCCATAGGGAGGGAGTGGGGGAAAATGCTCCAAAATATTTTAAAAATCTTCTTCTCAAGAACCAGTGTGTACAATGACTTGATATTTGCTATGGAGCTTCCATATGAGGTGTAGAATCAATTTTATTCAAACGAAGTTCGTGAAATAATATTTGGCTTTGTAATAGGAGGGGTAAGATTTTTGGCCCCGCCCAAAATTTCTATTTTCTGAACCGATGGTCCGGTATGAACCAAATTTGGTTTATGGTAGTATTGTGTCATAAGTACTTGACCCATGCAAAAAAAAAAATTCCTGCATCCCCATGGGAACCCTGGGAGCTAAAAATAGAAATATTTTCAAACGCCCATATATCCCAACCCCCACGGAACAGAGAGCTTTCATTTGGTATGAAGTATCCTTATGACCAGTAGAATTGAATGGTGAAAAAAAATTGCCATCGGTTATGTTAGGGTGTTCTGTAATGGGCATTGAAAAAATGCTGAGTCAGCATATTTGCAAAAATTAAAAAAAATCTTTCATAGGGGGGTCAAATAAAAGTTTGTTAAAATAAAGCTCATTGGTTCATATTTGGGCTCTCTAGAGGAGCCCAAAGTTTTAACATAGGGTAATATGGGGAATATTCTTTAAAAATCTTCTTCTTCAGAACCACCAGTCAGAATCTTTTAATGTTTGGTATACATCATTGTTATGAGGGTCAGATTCTAGATTGTTCAAACCAAGTCCCTAGGTTAATATTTGGGCTTCCTATGGAAGCCCAAATTTTATCTTTGTTCAATATGGAGGGTAATTTAAAAAAATCTTCTTCTTCAGATCCATCAGTCAGAATGCTTTGATATTTGGTATGCAACATCTCTATGGGGGTCAGATTCAAGTTTGTTCAAATCAGATCCATAGGTATATATTTGGGCTCACTATGGTAGCCCAAATTTTTACTTAGTGCAATATGAGGGAATTTCTTCAAAAATCTTCTTCTTCAGATTCACTTGTCAGAATGCTTTCACATTTGGTATACAACATCTCTAGGGGGGTCAGATTCAAGTTTGTTCAAATCAGATCCATAGGTTAATATTTGGGCTTGCTATGGTAGCCCAAATTTGAACTTAGTGCAATTCGAAGAAATTTCTTTACAATTTCTCTTCTTCAGATCCAACAGTCAGAATGCTTTCATATTCGGTACACAACATCTCTAGGGAAGTCAGATTTAACTGTGTTCAAATCAAGAGCCTGGGTTAATATTTGGGCTCTCTATAGGAGCTGGAATTGGCCATTTTGCTGAAGAATTAAAAATTTTGTATTCAGTACCCTCTAGAGGTACTAAGATTAATTCACATAGGTTGTATCAAGGGGCTTCATAGGGGAGCTCTACATTTTACTTATGATCAACTGAAGAAAAGGCATGATGCCCAGATTATTTTTGTCACTCCTGAGGGACTCAAGGATTGACAGTGTAGCCTATGGAGATGGCTTGCTTAATGTAGACTCATTCTTGGACTCTGTTTAAATTGTCTTGTGTACAAGATGAGCGCTTCAGGCCCCATGGGGCCTCTTGTTAACTGGTAGAGTGCTAAATTATTTTGCAAAGGTGTTTTGTAACGTGTATTTTTCTCACAGATTCTATTGCTACCATCAAGAAGAAGTTTAACATGATTTTCTTGATAAATAATTTATTCGTTACAATTTATTGGAGAGTGCCTTTTGGCAGTCTCCAATATATTGCAACAAAACGATTTCATATAAACATTCTTTGTTCTACTGCTGAGCCAACATCAGGCTAATGCATGCAGTGTAAAGCCACAAAAGTGACTTTCAGAAATTTTCAACAGAGCCATGGTAGTGGCTTCTAACACCCAACCTGTTAACTCTTAGAAACCAGGAAATCAGAATGAATTTATTGAACATGACATACCGTGAAAAACTTACAGTAACGCAGGTGCTTCTAGTCAAGTGAATAGGCAGATGACACTTGACTAGATGTAACTGCACAATATTTAATTCTCCTCCAGCCCAAAGATAGCCGAACCGTCACAGCCAGATTACCTGCCGTATTACATCATAGGCAAGAAAACTCGACTCCCAGCTTCTAAGAGTTAATTGGCAGATTGCTCTTATATGAATCAATGAAAGGTGTTACATTTGTCAAGTCCAAATGATATCAGTTTTTTCAGAAGAGCATTCTCTGAAAAGATATTATTATTGTTGTCATTGTTAGTATTATCTCTATCATTATTATATTTGCAGGATAGTTATGATGAATGCAACTTTAAAAATCCTTTGCGTTGTGAGTTGGGTGACCTCTCCAGTAAACATGCAAAGTATGATATTGGTAGTGGTGAAAAGTTTTATTCTGATGTGAATGTACCACTAGCTGGTCCATTTACAGGTAAGCTTAAATACACTTTTAACCCTTTACCCAACCAGAACCGGCCAGCACTATTCTAAAAAATCGGCAATTAATTTTCCTTATTTTTTCATTTTGTGTCTCAAAAACATTGGTTATGACCCCTCATTGGGACGAGCTCCATGAGCTCGTTTCAATGAGGGGTCATAACCTATGTTTTTGAGACAAAAAATTGTTATTCAAGAATTTTTTTTGCAAGTGTCATCTGCTTTTCAGGTTAGGTAAAGGGTTAATATAATTATTAACTGGTAGAGTGCTAGAAGCCACTATCAGGGCTCTACTGAAAAGTGCTGAAAGCCACTTTAGTGGCTTTACACTGTGTGCATTATCTTGTCATTTGTACATCAGTAGATACAGAAATGTTCATATAAAATTATTTTGTTACAATTTATTGGAGAGTGCCAACAGGCACTCTCCAATAAATAGTAACAAAACAATTATTGATGAACAAAATCTTGCTAAACTAAGGCTTCTCTTGCTGGGAGTATTGTATCTTTGAAAAAAAATACTTGTGTTACAAATCACCTTTGAAAAATAATTTAGCACTCTACCAGTTAAGAACGTTCTCAGAAATACTGAGAATGCAATGAAAACTAAAGTACTGGTATACTTGTCTTGAATGGATACTAGTTTTAAAAATACACCTGTAAAATGCATACTTTTTCAGCACTAATTCATTTATCATAGAATGAACAGATATTTTATCAGTTGACACACAATGAATTTGCATGTCTGAAGAATGTAGCAATCTTTTAATTAATATAAATTCCACCAAACTTAAAGTTGGTGTCACCAAATTACAGGAATGTCCCAAAATTAGAAAGGATACACAGTACAGTTTGTTTTTAGCTCACCTGACTGAAAGTCAGGGGGAGCTTAAGTGATCACTTTCTGTCCATCATCCATCCGTCCGTCATCCTTCCGGCATGAACTTTACATTATCGGCTTCTCCTCATAAACCACTGGACTAAATTGAACCAAATTTGACATGCATGCTCCTTACTAAATATTTAGTCAATTCAAATTTGTTCAAATAAAGTTGCCATGCTCACTGGGGGCACCACAAGGGGCTTTACTCTGATAGCACCCATAAATTGTTTTCCAAAATTTAAAAAATCTTCTTCTCCAGAACCATCTATTAGAATCGTTTGATATTTGGTATATAACATCTCTAGGGGGGTCAGATTCAAGTTTGTTCAAATCAAGTCCCTGGGTAAATATTTGGGCTCAAGTCTGAAAATAAGCATTCTGTCATTTGCAAAATGAGGTCCTTAGAGGGTGAATTTATCCTCTGGGTACCTCATTCTATTTAGGTTTGACACCTTGATTCAGATTGAGATTCACAGAGGGTAAATTTAGTAATGTGCAGGGTACCATCACCAAATTCACCCTCTCGGACCTCATTCAGTGTGCTTATTTCCTGGCTTGTTTGGGCTTCCTTTGTAATTTTAACTTAGTGCAATAATAGGAAATTTCTTTAAAAATCACCTTCAGATCCAACAGTCATAATGCTTTCATATTTGGTATACAACATCTTGGGGAAGAGGGAGGGGGAGGTGGTTGGGGGGGGAGAGTGTGTCAGATTCAAGTTTGTTCAAATTGGGTCCTGGGGTTAATGTTTGGGCTTTCTATTGGGGGTGGGGGGAGAGTTGCAGTGACATAACAACCCTTGGAAGTTTGGCAGTCCTTGTATTCAGTTGATAGAATTGGAAGCAGTCAGGAATACATATGATAATAACCATCAGTCATGGGCACCAGAGCTATGAATAATTTCTTCATGACTTCATTCCTCTGTAGTGTTGATGAACTATGACTAACTGAATGTGACCCAAAATACTTCTTTGAACCACTTTGTCAAATGAGTGATTAAGGCCCCTTGGGGCCTAATGTTATGTTTTTTGTCCAATTTCATAAACAGAAGATCTCCAATGGCTCCCCAGTTTATATCAAAATTTACTAAACGAGTTCAATAAATTAGGTCTGAACTGAGGCTTAATTTACAGGATGAATTCATTAAATTTCGATATTAACTGGGGATGAATTGAAGATTCTATTTAACCCTTTACCCAACGCAGTCGATATAAAAATTTATTATTTTAATTATTGATTTTTAAAATGCTTAAAAAAATTTCAATGAAACCACATCATGTGACCCCTCATTGAGATTATTCCAATGAGGGGTCACATGATGTGATTTTGTTGAAATTGTTTGAAAAATTATTTTTTTCGACTGCTTAATTTTTAAATTACGCGAGAGGTTGTGGCTGATTCGTTAGGTAAAGGGTTTTAATATATGAACAAAAACCCCACAAAAGACACATAAATGGAATGAGAAACAAGCAGCGGCTTCTATAAGACATGCGATTGTATTACAACCTAAGATGCATTGTTTGTCCGCAGTGTCCACATTAGGAAATAGTCCCTGATGAAGAACAGATTGCAAAGTATTTAATGACACAAATTTAAGAAAATAATTTTCAAATAAACATCAACTACAGTTACAGACAACAAATGTTTATCATTCCATGTCTCTCGGGTCTGAATCTATGATTATTCTCTGGTGCTTGATTGATTGTGCATAACTATTTTTAATGAATGGGCTTACCCTATCTCCTCATCCCCCCCCCCCCTCCCCCAACACAAACACCTTTGTTTCTAATGTGCATCAAGCAGGCTAATTTTTCCCCAAACTGACAAACAGATTCAATGCTTTCTGTTGTATCCATATGAATGAAATGTTTTAAATGACGAAGGGCCATGACCAGAATCAGTTTCTGTTCTTCTGTCATGGTGTGTGTGTATGTGTCTGTCTGTTGGGTTATTAAACACCGGTGATTGGGCTCACACACAATCCTTTGAACCTTTTACCCAGGTTTGCTCTTGACAAATGGGGTGTACCCTTTCATAATGACCATACTCAACACATAAAAATTTGAAAATACATCCAACCATGGACTCTCTCAAAGTTTGATTTTTCTTTGATAAATCAATTAGGGAAGTTGATTCTGGTGGCCTTTGTGTCCGGGGTAACCCTGTTTGTCACCACAGGCATGGTTCAAAAGGGTCAAAGCCTGAAATATGAGGTTTTCACACATATACACACAAACCCACAAATAAGCAATCTGTCATTTGCAGAATGAGGTCCCCAGAGGGTAAATTTGCTGATGCTATCCCATACAGTGAGATAGAAATCCCCAATTTATCCCCTGGGTACCTCTTTCT
The DNA here is from genome assembly GCA_031216915.1 of Pictodentalium vernedei. Classification (NCBI taxonomy): domain Eukaryota; kingdom Metazoa; phylum Mollusca; class Scaphopoda; order Dentaliida; family Dentaliidae; genus Pictodentalium; species Pictodentalium vernedei. The sequence goes on along the minus strand of CM062295.1, from coordinate 363,207,443 downwards.
GCTTAGACCTAGGACCTTGATTCAGATTGAGGTTCACAGATGGTAAATTTAGTAATACTACCCAGCTATGCAGATTAGCAGCACCAAATCCACCCTCTGGGGACCTCATTCTGCAGATGACAGTCTGCTTATTTCCGGGCTTGCATACACATAAAGAAAAATCAGAAAAAAAATGATTCAGCTCCTTCCACTTTGAAAATCATTCTGTTTGCTATCACAATTAAACAATTTATTAATTTATTTACTGCATTCTATTTTATAGAGCTTTCTGATCTCTGTCATGTAAGATATGATGAAATATGTTCTTGATTTATTTACATATCGACATCAGGGTTCATAGAGTTAATAAAAAAAATTCTGACTTGAACTTTCATCAACAGTATAAGTAAGTGAAGCCCACTGAATTGGATATTTCTTAACTGGTTGAGTGCTAGAAGCCACTATCAGGGCTTTCAAAAAAGTGGGGGCACCAGAGCAAAAGTCTACATTTTCCATGTTCATGTTTCAGTTGAATGCAAATAATATTTCATTTATTAGCTCACCTGGCCTAAAAGTCCATGTGGCCTTTTCTCATCACTTGGCGTCCGTCACATTTTCTTTTAACATTAAACTTTTCACATTTTCATCTTCTTCTCTGTAACCGCTGATCCTCATTTTGTTCCTGTCGGATAAAAAACATGGCTTCCAGAGGCATTCTTTGATTCTGGTTGGTGGATTTTCAAAAATCTTCTCCTCTGAAACTGCCATACCAAATGTTTTGAAACTTCATATAAATGATGACTGGGACCCCCTCTACCAACGATCGTCATTTAATATTGATCAGGTTGTAAACATGGCCACAATTGCAGCTTATAGTTACTATAGAAACCCTATGGGAAATCACATTTTCCTCTTCTTCTCTGGAAAAACCGAGGCGATGTGAAAACAAACCTGGCAGGGATAGTCTATGGGAGGTCCTCTACAAATAATGCTCATTTTGTTCCTGTGGGTTGAAAAACGTGGCCGCCAGAGGTATTCTTTGATTCTGATTGGCAAAAATCGTCTCCTCTGAAACTGCATAACTGGGACCCCCTCTACCAACGATCCTCATTTAATGTTGATCGGGTTGCAAACATGGCCACAATTGTGGCTTATAGTTACTATAGAAACCCTATGGGAAATCACATTTTCATCTTCTCCTGAACTACTGAGTCGACGTGAACCAAACCTGGCAGAGATGGTCTATGAGAGGTCCTCTACAAACGATCCTCATTTTGTTTCCGTGGGTTGAAAAACATGGCCGCCAGAGGCATTCTTTGATTCTGATAGGTGGATTTTCAAAAATCTTCTCCTCTGAAACTGCCAGGCCAAATGTTTTGATACTTCACATAAGTGATGACTGGGACCCTCTCTACCAACGATCCTCATTTAATGTTGATCGGGTTGTAAACATGGCCACAATTGCGGCTTATAGTTACTATAGAAACCCTATGGGAAATCACATTTTCATCTTCTCTGGAACTGCTGAGCCGACGTGAGCCAAACTTTGCAGGAATGGTCTATGAGAGGATGGAAATATGTGGCCACCAGAGGCTACATTCCAATGCTTAACCCAATGACTCTCCTGTCTGCACGAAGATCAGTACTGTCAGCAAAATACTTGTTTTTTGAGAATCTGGTATGGGTTGGTTCCAGTTTTTTCTCCACTGAGAACTGGGGAAAAAAAACCCCAAAATATTGTGTATACAGTACAAGTCAAAATAAGCTGTAGCATAACTGCAGTAAACTAAGAAGACTGCAGCTTCTGCCCTGACAAGATTAGAATCTGACATTTTCTGGAAAAGCTATCAGTGAGAACTTTCCAGAAAATGATGTCAGCTTCTGGTCTTATCAGTGTAGGAAGAGAAAAGATACATAGTTTATAGGATTATCCTACACAACTTATTTTGACTTGTACTGTAAAACAAGTGCAACTGTAGGTTGATATCTTCAGCTGTAATCTAATTATGTTTGATAAATGTTGACAGATAATGTTCAGAAAATCTGGGGAAGTTTGTTTATTATCTTGCAATCATGTCAGCTCAGATGACAGTAATTATTGTATATCTTTTATGATTCCTGTAACCCTTTACCTATCCAAAAGCTATTTTGAAAGAGAATACTGTCTGAAAAATTGTAATTTTCAAAATATTTTAACCCTTTTTTAACTGATTTTTTTTGTTGAAACAGAATTCATAAATGTGTGCATTTTCAAGAAAATCTTCTTTGAAACTACAAGGCCAAATGGTTTGAAAAAACTTAATGTGACTGATGACTGATCCTTACTTTAATCTTCATCGGGTTGCAATTATGGCTGCAATTGTGGCTGCAATTGTGGCTTATAGTTACTATAGAAACCCTATAGGAAATCACATTTTCATCATCTTCACTGAAAGTACTGAGCCAATGTGAACCAGACTTGGCAGGCATTATCTATGAGAGGTTCTCTACAACTGTTACTCATTTTATTCCTGTTGGGTGAAAAAACGTGGCCACCAGAAGCATTCTTTGATTCTGATTGGTCAATTTTGAAAACTCTTCTCCTCTGAAACCACAGGGCCAAATGTTTTGAAACTTTGCATGGTTGATAACTGGGACAGCGTCCACCAACCTTCCTCATTTTAATGTTGCTCGTTTTGCAAACATGGCCACAATTGCGGTTTATAGTTACTACAGAAAAAACCTATAGGAAATCACATTTTCATCTTCTCTCTGGAACTATTGAGCTGACATGAACCAAAACTTGGCAAGAATGGTCTATAGGAGGCCCTCTACAAACGATCCTCTTTTTGTTCCCATTGGCTGGAAAATATGGCCACCAGAGACATTCTATGATTCTGTTTGATGGATTCAAATGTTTTGAAACTTCACGTGATTGAAGACTGGGACACCTTCTACCAATGATCCTCATGTAATTTTGATGTAATATTGCAAACATGCCCACAATTGCAGCTCATAGTTACCATGGAAAGCCTATGGGAAATCACATTTTTATATGTATTTCCAGGTGAACGATTACAGGCTCTATAGAGCCTCTAGTATGTACTTGTTTTGATTAATAAATTCAGACCACCAAAAATAATGTAGCCCTCAACCAGTTAATTAAATAGTGCTAACTGCATATAACTTTCAGACACCAAATCATTTACAATTCATTCAGTACAAATTTTATCTGTTAATTGAATATAGCTTATAGAGTAAACTTTTGTTAGAGTAAACTTTTGTTAATTAAATAAAAAATGTTCTATCAAAGAATTTTTCTGACAGTCACTGAACTGCACACATCTGTAGACCTATCTGGCCTTAGAAGTTCAGAACATCCAATATATATAGGTTATGTGGGTTTCCAAGATGGTGTATTGAAGTTGTGACCCTTTCTTTGGGCATATATCGAGTCTGTTATTATGAGTCAATCAATATATGGCTCAGAGTTGGGACTTCAATACATGGTGGTAATAACCAATTTATCTTACAATATTCCTCCCTTTCTTGACTTGTTTGCAAAATGAAGAGATTGGGTACAGTTTTTAACAGCATCTGTTTTGACAATCATTTAGTGTCCTTGAATTGATTTTTATGAATGAAGATCATGACATCATGGTATTGTGTTCTTGCACTGTGCATGACATAATCCTCATTCCTTGTTCTACTAGTACTATAACAACTCAAGTTTATAGTAGTGTTTCAGTTGTGTGTTTCTTTGTTTTATTTTTCATGTTTAATGCATGGTAGGCCTATATAAAAAATATCATCAAGACAAAAAATGATCTTGCCTAATTTGTTTTATTGAGCTGGTGATTTATTTATCATTTAATTACAGTTATCAAAAATGATGGCTTCGAACATGTGTAATAACTCCTTGCCAATTCAATTGAGTGCAGATAAAAAATGTTCTCTTTCTGAATTAAATCATCGTACGTGAAGCCTCATCATACGGGGGGTTGCTACCTTCAGTACGGATTTGGATTTTGCCTAGACGTTTCTACTTGTGTTGTGGGAAATTCATTCTTGTAAGATAAAACTATTTAATCTATTATATCTTATTTGACAGCGCTCAATATGACAGAGCTCAAGGGGCTCTGTCAAACAAGGTATAATATACTCATCAAAGTTTGCTAAGCACCAAATATTGACACATCATTGTGAAATTTGCGGGTGACATATTTGCAATATTTTTGGTGGATATGATTGAGGAATGTATTGAGATGGTCCCCAGTGTTTACATTAGCTTTCTTGACAGGCAGACTTTTCATGACAGTCATGGAAAGCATGTACCCCTTGATTTTTATGATGTTTTCGTGAACTGTCTACATGTACATGACATGTGTAGGGTATTCAGTCTTCATTTCAACACAAACCCTTGTGATTTAATGATTGAATATGGCAAATGTAAGAAAACATTTGTCTGAAGCCGAAATGTCATGGGTTGTAGGGATGGTGGAGCACTAGGCTACCCATCGTCAGATTGGTGAAGGAAGCCCTTGGTGTGCACCATACGGTGATCACCAGAGGCTGGGCAAGATTTCAGCAGTATTCCACACCAGTAAGATGGCATGGTGGTGGCAGAGACAGGGCAACATCTGCAGGTGAAGACTGGTTTTGGTCATTCAGGCGCATAGGAGCCACTTTGCCACAGCAACCCAATTTCGCAGTGACCTTCAGAATGCATCCGGGGTAAAAGTTTTGACGCAGACTATCTGGGCAAGGTTGCATGAAGGTGGTCTCCGACCGAGAAGACCATGTATTTACATTTCGCTGTCCCAGACCCACCGCCAGACACGATATGAATGGGCCATGGACCACGTTGGATGGACCAGAGAAGATTGACGACCTGTCCTTTTTACAGATGAGTCAAGGTACTGCCTAGACCACACAGATAGGTGTTTTAGGGTATGGAGAAGACCAGGAGAGCGATTCCATTCAGCCAACATTGCTGAGCATGACTGCTATGGTGGAGGGTCAATCATGGTGTGGGGCGGCATCAGCAGGGTTGGACGTACAGAGCTCTGTATCCTTGAACGTGGTACGTTGGCTGCACAGCGGTATATTGATGAGATCCTGGATGTTCACGTCAGATTGTATGCAGGTGCAGTGGTTGATAGATTCATTCTGATGGATGACAATGCCCGTCCTCATGGTGCCCATGCTCTCCGGGATTACCGACAGAGGGAGGGGATTGAGCGTATGGACTGGCCAGCAAGATCCCCTGACCTCAGTCCAATTGAACATGTTTTGAATGAGTTGCAGCTTGCAATTTCAGCCTGTCCAGTCAAGCCAAGAAGTGTCCAGGAGCTTGGTGCCATGCTGGTCCAAGAATGGAACAACATTCCACAAAGGACCACCAGGAACCTGATTGGGAGCATAAGAAGGCATTGTCAAGCTGTAATTAACAGTAATGAGTCTCATACTCTTTTACCAATAATATCCATTTTCCATGGTTATCATATTCAAAAGCTAAAAAATAATATCAAACATAAATAAAATCTTAATTTCTGTACTTAAATCATTAAAGATATAATTAAATAAAAAATATATACACTTTTCATTACAATATTTCAACTAAAACGTAAAACAGCTAGTTGGATATACTTGGTGCTTAGCAAACTTTGAGTGGTATAGAATAATGCTTCTTTTTTCACTAGAATACCAGAAAATTACCTGCTAATTGAGTACTCGTGTTAATGCAATGCTCTTCAACGGCAAGGTGACTGTTCAGTTAACAGGGTTTATTAACTTTGTTTACAATGATGTGGTGATCATCAGTGTGAACCTTCTGTGGCAGAAAAACTTTGCCTGATTTATGAAATGGACTTTTTGATTTTTCAGTTCTTGGAAGGTCAATGGTTTTTCATGCTAAAGATTCTGGAGCTTCAAGAATAGCTTGCACTGACATTTTACCTGCTGATACATACATAACATTCTCGTATAAAAAATTTATGGATACATTGAATATGTAAGTATTTGTATATATCTTACTTCTTTCAAATATCCGCGTATTTCATTGCTTTTCAAACATTAGAGGAAGAGCAAACTTTTTGCAGCAAGTCAGAATTTATATGTGGTTGACAGTCAAGAGTGACCCCCTCTTTGTTCCCTGATCTTTTAAAATGTCAGCTGATGATAACCACTGCGCATTAAACAAATAAGAATTCTATCATTTATTATGCAATTGCAAGTTCACTGTATAGAAAAAGTAGTTGGTAAGGTGTATTCATTGGGAGTGCAGTTGCCCAGTGGTTACAGCATTGGACTTCAATCCAACAGGTCCACGGTTCAATCCTTGTCAGGGGTGATTACATTGTGACCATGGGCAAGGCACTTAATCCTGATTGCCTCTGTGGGGGCACAGTGGTGCTGTGTACTAAGGCATACTGCACGTTGATGATGAACTTGTCTTCAACCAATGCTAACCTTGCATGGGTGTAGTTACTTATGTTGGGGAGTCTGACAGTTGCTCACCATTGCTTAGTGGTTCTCTCCAGGTACTCGTAAAACTGTCTGACATGAGGTTACCCTGGCTGTCAAAAGTGTTGTTAAATACCAATAAATAAATACAGTATATTCATTACATATACTACTCACATTTTGCTAAGGATCACTCCTTCCCATCTACATAAAGTAAGTGGAGAGTGTATTATCACTACATCACCCATAGAGTGGAGATTCCACCCAAGTAATAATTGCAAATTTGTTGCAAAGCATAATAAGTACAAGCAAAGTTCCAGCCAATGGACCTCCGGATTAAATCCGGAGGTCCATTGGCTGAAACATTGCATGTATTTTTTGTCCATATGTACAGAATTTGAAAGAGATACTTTGGGTGATACTCCACTCCATGGGTGATTTAGTTACAATCCACTCTCCACATACTGTATATGATGCATAAAAGATCAAATGTGTATAGTTTTAAGTTTGTTTATTTTTTCATAAGGGTTTAATGGTACTTTCAACAGCTTGGATCATATCATGTCAGACAATTTTATGGGTCGAGACAGTCATAGTACCTGGGGCAAACCACTGATCAATGGTAAGTAATTTTCAGGCCCCCTAATTTACCATCCTGACACAAACAGTTAGCACTGTTGAAGGCAAGTGTTATGTTGATATGTTGTACATCTATGATCGAATCGCTGTATGCCCACAGTTCACTTGCCTTCAACCAATGCTAATCCTACTTGAGGCAAAATGATAAGTTAGAGAGTCGACAGTTACTCAGCATTGCTGAGTGCTTCCCTATGGGTACTCTGGCTTCCTCTGCCCATAAATTTGTACAACTTGGTATGACCCAGACTGTTACATGTGTCATTGCTCCCCAGTAAATAAATAAACAAACTAGTACTCTAGACATTTTCCTTTCACGTACAAATTGTGTCAATGAATAGGAGGTGATCCTTAGCAAAATGTGAGTAGTATAATTTATAAGTGACCTAATATGGTACGTATGGTGTCAGTTAATAGCACATTGGACATGAGCTTTGCTCTTGCCCAATATGGAATTAACTGAAGTGTTATTGTACCATATTAGGTCATTAACAAGCTGTGTAACAAATAATATTCCAAAGTATGCTAAATAATGGTTGCTTGAGTCAAGGTGCCTGTGGCACAATCATAGAGCAGAATGGAAACATTGGGGGTTTGTAGGGGGTTAATTTTAGGGTTGTGGATGGGGGAATAATCTTAGGGTTAAATGTGCTTTCTGAAGGCTTTTAAATACAGTGGATGTAATATGAGTTGCATTCAATGTGATAAAGTAAAAAATCAAATTTTTTTGTGTTTACATTTTCAGCATTATGTGATGCTCCTAATTTGATTCTTCATATCAATGACAGTGATTAATTAAACTCGAGTCCGATATCCACTTTAACCCCCTGCAGACTGACGTCAAAATATGAAAAATTTCTACCTCAAAAATGTTTCCATAATGAAACTGAGAATTTAACTAGTGGAGTGCTAACTTTTGTTTGGTCGGTTAAATTCGTTCCCATGCATTTACCTTGTTACAATTTATGAGAGAGTGCCTGTAGGCACTCTCCCATAAATTCTAACAAGGTAAGTGCAAGGGAACAAATTTTGATGATCAAATAGGCATTCTCCCATAAACTGTAACAAAGCAACACTATGCAGACTAAATAATTTCACTTCAAAGATAATATGAAGGCAGGCCTGAAAATAAGCAATCTGACATTTGCAGAATGAGGTCCCCTGAGGGTGAATTTGATTATGCTATCCCATATAGTGGGCCCATTTATCCTCTGGGTACCTCTTTCTGTTTTCAGGTTTGAGACCTTGATTCAGACTGAGGTTCACAGAGGGTAAATTTAGTGACGCTACCCTGCACAGCAGTCACCCCCTCTGGGGACCACATTTTGCAGATAACAGTCTGCTTATTTTCTGGCTTGTATGAAGGACATCCTTAGAACATGAAGGCTTTACGTTGTTGTACCTGTAAGTCATAACAAATATCAGCTTCCTGTACTCATCCAATTAACCCTTTACCCAACGCAGACGATATCAAAATTTATTATTTTAAATATCATTTTCTAAATTTTTTCAAACAATTTCAACAAAACCATATCATGTGACCCCTCACTGGAATGAGCTCATTCCAAAGAGGGTCACATGATATGGTTTTGTTGAAATTTTTCGAAAAATAATATTTTTTCAGCTGCTGAATTTGCATATTATGCGGCCGGATGTGGGCGATTTGTTGGGTAAAGGGTTAACCAATTCATCTTGTTTGACAGCGTTCATTGAGCTCTGTCAAACAAGATTGAATTGGTTAAATTCCCAGTCGCATTATGGGAAAAATTTGCTGCTTGAAATTTTGATATTTTGACATCAATATGAAGAGGGTTAAAACATACAATTACTTAGTAGAATTCTGATGCAATGATTGATTTTGCTAAACTAATAATTAGTGTTTCTATGTCTCAGTTTACACATTTATCTCAGTGTAGACAATATTGTCGGGAGCACGGTGGCTCAGTGGTTATGGCATTGGACTTCAAACTGAAAGGTCATGGTTCGATCCCCGCCAAGGGCAACTCCATTGTGCCCTTGAGCAAGGCACTTAATCCTGATTGCCCATGCGTCACAATCAATACAACTCCCCATCCCACCCCTTACAACTCTTGGATGATTTTTATCCCACCACACCCCACATAACATTATCAAAATCAATAATTTCAGAAGTAACGTCACAGGAATGCAAAATCCTATTGCCTACGTGGGGCATGTGTACTAAGGCGTACTGCACCTCCATGGTGGACTTGTCTTCAACCAATGCTAACCCTGCTTGTGTGGAGTTAGTACATTGCTATGTCTGACAGTTGCTCACCATTGCTCAGTGGTTCTCTCTGGGTACTCTGCTTCCTCCACCCATAAAACTGACTGGCGTGAGGTAACCCTAGCTGTCAAAAGTGTTGTTGAACCCCACTGAATAAGTAAGTAGACAATAGTGTCTCCATTTTACAGGAAGCCTCAAATATAGTCGAAATTTAGATTGATAATCTTTATTTATATTCTAAATATGAATTATTGAGAAAATGTTAAAATTCTGAAACTTGATAGGAGATAGAGAGTAATCGCTTGACTGGACTGATTACATGAAATAAATCGTGAGAGGTGAGAGATGTTGTACAAACACAAGTGCGCGAATGCGCACAATTAAGTGTTTTACAATATATTCCCTCGCCTCGAATGAATTATTTCACCAGTCCACTCAAGCGATTACTCTGTTTATTACTTTTCATTGTTAACGATAATTATATTATTTAACCCTTTACCTAACATAACAGACAAAACCGGCCAGCACTATTCTAAAAAATCGCCATTTAATTTTCATTATTTTTTCATTTTTTGTCTCTAAAACATAGGTTATGACCCCTCATTGGAACAATCTCATTGAGCTCATTCCAATGAGGAGTCATAACCTATGTTTATGAGACAAAAAAACAAAATAATAGTTATTCAAGAATTTTTTTTGCAAGTGTCGTCTGCTTTTCATGTTGGGTAAAGGGTTAAAAAACAAAAAATAATGAAGTCCCCATTACATCCACAGCAATGCGTCTTCATTTGCGCGCACGGATACATGACACAATTGTTGATTGCATAAATCCCAGTAAATCACACTTTGGAAAGTAATAAATATAAATAATTGGTTACATAATTGGTTTCACAATAGTGAAAAGGCATCTTCCTCAAACGTGATGAAGTTACTGACACTACCAACTGTGGCAGTTCACAAAATTATTCTACATTAATTGAAAACATTGTTTCCCATCCCATTAACCCTTAATTCCCCATTCAGCCACAAACACACCCTTTAACTTTGTTCTGAAAACATTGTCCCAGATGTATTCTTCCTTGATAACTTTACTGTAGGAGTAGGACGCATTTTTCTCTCACCAATAAAGTATTGAGACATATATAAAGTTGTGTGGAACAGCTGGGAGAGATATGCCTGTCTCACCCCACCCATGTGACAGCTATCTCACCCCACCCACGTGACAATCTATATTGGCTTGTTAGCATATTTAATGAGTGCAGGACTATTCAATCCTCGCAAGTTCTTCTGTAAACAAACAACATGGTGTCACGTTTCGAAAATATTAGCAGACAAACGTTTATCGAAGAAAATAGAAATAAAAACACAGACCACAAAACCAAAGGACACTTGACTCTTTTATATGAATTTTTGGATGAATGCCATTATGAGTGGAGCGAGTTGCACAAAATTCCCATCGAAACGTTATGCAAATACATTGCAGAATTCATAATATAACGTCATCGGAATGTGTCAGTGTTCATTTCGCTACAAATCTTGAACCCCTGTCTTGCCAGCGTTGGGATTTAATTTTATGGTATATACCTATGGTATATACAGAACTTTTGTGTGCTCTTTCCGATAAGCAAATCAGTTTTTTTTCAGAACTGGACAAGAAAACTGTCCGATATAACTGTACATGCCTCTGAATTACTTTTGATGACGTCAGTGTGTATTGGTGGGGGAGAAAATTTATCCCTGATGGGGTGGGTGTGAGATGGGGAAATCTCACCCTCGGGACAAGATACTTGACCCAGACACTTGGCAAGCCTTGTGTCTGGCCCAAATATCTTGCTCTTGGGTGAGATTTCCCCATCTCATACCCACCCCCATCAGGAATAATAATAATCTTGACAGAGTTTTTACATCATTGTTGGCTGCCTATACAGGTAGAAAAACTGTTAAGTCATCTGCATCTATGTACATATATGGTAGTTATTAACATACAATTAGTCTGAGAACTTAAGGGTTAAATTTGTATTGCAAAAACTAATTTGACACATTTGTGAGAGTTGTGCAAAAAATATGCATGTAGAACTATATTTAGCTGCAATAGTCTACAAAATGGAGATGAGTAATGGCTAGATATATAGATCAGCCAATTTTTGGTTTAAATAACCCATGTCCTATCAAAAATATTTGTGTTATTTCTTCAATATATCATAACAAGAAAATGCTATGTTTTTGCATGGATCCTGATGATTAACTCCTAGCATGCTGCTGGCAGATATTCCTGCCCAAGACAGAATTTGACTTTCCACAGAAATATTAATAATTAGGGCAGATTTAAACCAATTTCCACTGCGAAAATTGAATGGATTTTATCACCATTGATTTCTTGAGTAAAATGTAGATGAATTTTTTCATCAAATCTAGTTATGGCTGCTGTGAAGCAGCCATGACAAGATTCAATGAAAAAGATCTTAAAAATACCCAGCAGGTTAAGAGTTAAGGGTGAGAACAATATGTTTTGTATTTTCATTCATAGCAAATCTACCTGTGAAAATATTTTGTCTCTCTCGGTCACAAGGTACATACATATTACAGCAATCAACTTGATCTGGCTAATCTAGTCTCATCAACAGGATGGAATACCAATATGTCAAATGTAACAAAAAAGATAAACTATATATTAACCAGGAAACACATTTTGAAATGTAAAATATTCATCTTGTAATAACATCATAGAGGGTCTTCAATGATCAATGATTTTTAACTGGGGGTTGGGATCCCAGAATATCCATAAGCATGTCTCCAGGGCTGCATGCAGGAAAAAGTGCAGTTGGCATGAGTCAGTAATCAGTCTTTCACTCTAAAGTTCAATCTTCTAACAAATGAGCCACCACACTCCCAGAAAAGAAATTAACCCCACCTCTATTACCAGGGCCAATTAAAAAGCTTTCTGTCTGTTTCTACGTCTCTGTCTTTCGCATTAATCCTCTCTCGCTCTCTCTCTCTGGAGAGAGAGAGAGAAAAACAGTTCGAATCAACCATGGTGACAGAGACCGGGTTAACTGTTACCTGCAAAAATTAAGAAAACCATTTTTGAAGTCACTTTAATTTCTGATTTTTACAGCCGTGTTATTTTTTTAAATTTTCAGTACATATGCAATAGATGTGTTTTCTCAGGCCTTTAACACAGATGCCTGGAATATTAGACTGGAGGAAATCATTGATGAAAATGAAACTGAATGCAGAAATCTTAAACTATATTTTGTTGGTAAGTCACTTCTAACTTTTGGAGATTTTTTTAAGGCAAGGAGATTCAGTTCTTGAAGTTTTTGCTTGTGGTTAACTTCTCCAGAAAAGCTCTAACTTAATTCTATTGCTTTTTTTTGGACTTGCCAATAAAAATTACAGTGTAGACATTAAATATCTTCTGAATCTCTCAAAAAATTTCCATTTTTAGCTCAACTTGACAATGTAAAGTATGAGTTGTTGGGATGGGTTTCGATCTGTCATCCATCCATCTGTACATTCCTCTGTCCATCCTCAATTCCTTTAGTATACTCAGCGGCTCCCACTTGATCAGCTCCAAATTTCATATGTGACTTTGGGGCAATATCTAGATAGAAGCTATCAGATTTTTCTGAATTTCATTGAGAAACATGGATGCCAGTGGCCATCTTGGATTTGGCATATAAATTGTGAACAATTCCATTGGCACACCTTCCAGGCCACATCTCTCACTCTATCTTTTTCGAATTTCATATGTAGCTATGGTGTGATGTCGAGATGGGATCTATCACAATTTTCTGAAATTTGATGAAAGACATGGCCGCCAGCAGCCTTCTTGGATTTGGATCTAAACTGTCAACAATTCCATTAGCACACCCTACAGGCCGCATCCCTCACCCGATCTTTTTGTGATTTCATACATGTATGTAGCTTTGGTGTGATATCTATATGGGAGCTTTCAAATTTTTCTCAATTTCATTGAAAAAACATGGCTCCCCCCCCAGTGGCCATCTTGGATTTGACATATGAATAGTCAACGATTCTATTAGCACACCCAACAGGCTGCATTTGTAGCTTTGGTGTGATGTCTTGATAGGAGCTAATGAAGTTTTCTGAATTTTGTTGAAAAATATGGCAGCCAGCAGACATCTTGGATTTGGTATATAAATTGTCAACAATCCCATTATTACATCCTACAGGCCACATCTCTTATTCGATCTTTTTTTAATTTCATATGCAGCTTTGGTGTGATGTCTGGATGGGAGCTATCAAATTTTTCTGAATTTCATTGAAAAACGTGAGCATCAGTGACCATCTTGGATTTGGCATATAAATTCTCAACAAAATTCCTTTAGCACACCTTACAGGTATCACTGAACTAAATATTTGAATTAGAAATACCCGTCTTGATTGAAATGTTGCACTCGGAAGTGATGCTATCTCTAAAATTAAACAGCCTTGGGAAAATAAATTGTTTCAATAAACGTTTGAAGCATTCTATTGATACTTGTATTATTGATGAATATTCCAGATAAAAACGAGGGTGATTTGATGACTTTTGGACCTAAAAAATACAATTTACATTTGGTGTGTTTTTGTAGGGAATTCCCTGAAAAATATGTGCACGAGACCGGTACTTCTCTTGTTGTCAATTTTTTCTCTCTTATTTGTTGCATGACCCTCTGTTTTGGGGTCAGAGAAAGTTGTCTGAAGGGCTATACCTGACAAAGATATTTGAATGCCAAAATTAAAGTGATGCGATTATATTTTTTTTCCCTGAACATTATAATGGTCGCCTATGGGAAAATATTTAGTTTCATGATACCTGCACCTTTCACCTGATCTTTTTCAAATTTTATATTTAGTTTTTGTGTGATTGGAGCCATCAGATTTTTCTGAATTTCATTAAAAAACATGCCCACCAGTGGCCATCTTGGATTTGGCATATAAATTGTCAACAATTCCATTAGCACCCGATCTTTTTCTGATTTCATATGTAGCTTTGGTGTGATGTCTCTTCTGTAGAAACTTGAGCGAATGACTTAGCATTACTGGAACTTACTATTTAGTTCAGTTCCTTCTTCATCCATATGAGCTGCAGCATGACTGACACTTTCATTTGTAAGTTTCTTTTACTTTTTTAGTACATTCACAGAGCCCTGAAATTTCAACTTCACGACATAAGCTATGTTTTGGAAGAAAACAACTTTGTAAATAAGAAGAAAGTGGTTTTTGGTATTTTTTTACATATAATTTGGTCAGTTGATTTTGTTCAACCTCTTAGGAAAAGGGTTAGGGCACATAAATGTGTCCAAACAGCTACAATAGATGCAATACACATACCTATTTCCACAAAATCTCTTTTTTCCAACAAGATATGATTAAATAGGTGTATATTGTGTAAATGAAAAGTGGAAGGAATGTCTTCAAGTGCCACAGGACAAAAAAGATTTTTTTCTTATAAGATGCACATGGAACTTCTGTTTTGGGTGTCAAATACCAATGAACTCCAATAACAATGAAAACTTCTATACTTTTCTATAAATTGTTGAAATTTCCTGCAGATTTCTATAAAGTTAAATCCTGTTAATTTAATAGTCATTTTGCAAGTGAATAATATTCAGTTAATAGAAGTATTCAGTCAACAGGGATTTCCGGTATTTTATAAATAAACTGAGAATTTAGTCTATTATATCTTGTCTGACAGAGCTGATGGAGCTCTGTCAAACACTATATAATAGATTAAATGCCTGTATTGGATGTACTGAGGCCAAATAAGTCTATTACAAGGGTAAATTGGTGATTGTCAGGGAAATTTCTCAACATTTTACAAGATTTTTTTTTCGGTTAACAGAAGTTTACTCTATAATGCATATGCAATTAACAAACCAAATTAGAACAGAAGGTATGGTATATGGTTTTGTGTCTAGAAGTTATATTCAATAAACAGGGTTATTCAACTAAGTGATATATACTTTAGTGAGCTGCACTGTATTTCACTTTCAACACAACAAAAATATTGATTCATTTCTTGTATTTTAGATCAGTCAGTTAAGGTGCTTCATTTTGTATGGTTATGTTTGGTTTTGATTAATTACATTTTTTGTTTGAAAGTAAATAATGTTTATGAATAATAACTTGATTTTCTATCACTTCCTTTTTGGAAGAAATTTGCAAGTTATTTATTTAGTGGTGCTTAAGGTCACATACTAATTTTCAATGGCTAATCATGATCATGACAGTTTTACGGGTGGAGAGAACCACCGAGCATCGACGTGCAACTGTTACCTCCTCAACATTCTAACTCTGTTCAAGCTCCACTCAAGTAGGGTTACACCGGTTGAAGACATGTGCTCCATCAATGAGCAGTACACCTTAGTACACGGTGTCATCCTGCCTCATGCAGGCAACCGGGATAAAGTGCCTTGCCCAAGGACACAACATGGGTCATCCCAGATGGGGATCAAACTCAGGACCACTAGCATAGAAGTCCAACAGTCTACCACTGAGCCACTGCGCTCCCAATGTGTAAGTTAAAAATATCAAAATCAAATAAAACAACTAGAAATGGAATCACTGTAGCAGTGGAGAAGATCATATTAACCCCTTACCCAACATAATGACCCAAACTGGCCACTACTATTCACAAAAATCACCATTGAGTTTTCAATATTTCTTCACTTTTTGTCTCGAAAACATAGATGGGTCATTGACTATGTATTTTGAGACAAAAAATTAAAAAATTTAGCTATTCAATAATTTTGTTTGAAGTGTTGTCTGCCTTTCGTGTTAGGTAAAAAGTTCAAGTAATCAGACTTTGAAAAGTTACCTTTCTTGAACTTTTCATAAGTTTTCAATTGAAATTGAAATATTTTTTTTTTTTATAAATTTAGCAGTTAGTGTTTTCCTCAGGAACTGTCTATAATTTTCCATTAACTGGAAAGATTTTCAAAATTCCTATATTTTTGGATCCCTTCTTTTTTCAGAATTCTGAAAATATCCCTTAATATGAACAACCACACCATATAATACGTGAACCATAGAATTATTGAGTCAGTTTTTAGTTTTCATCATTTTGCTACTGCAGAATTAGGCTATGTGAATATGCTTTGTTCTTTGTGGTAGAGATGACCGTATACTATGAATACCTTTTGGTACTGGTATCAAGTCAATACCGATTTACTATTAAAATATCGGTATTGAAAAATATTCCCAACATCTGTTAAAAAATAAAAGGGCAAACAGCTGAACATCATGCAAAATTAATGACCCAGAGATCCCATGGATCCCATGGACTGTGTATTTCTAAAGACAGTCACCACTGGTCATTTGATGCAACAGAAGAGCTGAGAGAAAATACCCCCTGGGTATTTTCTGTCAGCATTTGTTGAATCAAACAACTGATGCCGATTGCCTCTGTTACTTCCAACATTTTGACAATTTGGTAGTTTTGTCTTCTGTAAAAGGGAGATCTGCAGCCAGGCAGTATATCAAAAATACCATTCAATATTGTTATTGGTGTTGAAAATCAAATACTGTACCGATACGAGTAAAATCATTCTAAAAATACCGATACCAAAACCGAACTTTGAGGATTTATTTCTAACAGTGCCCTCCTCCCAATCAAGTTAATTGCATAAACACTTGCGTGGGATAAAAATATGCAGTTAACAGGAATGTTCAATTAAGCAGAATTTGATAAATTCTATATACTATAATGTTTGACATTGCCCGTGAGAACATTTTGAGAAATGGTGTAAGACTTAAAATGTCAGTGAAAGGAAATGGGATGAATTCTCTTTCCAAATAGCCCATAAAATATGGGAATAGTGTTTGAGAATGGAATGGTAATTTAACCTTTTACCTAATACAGTGTGAAGACAAGATTGGCAAAAGCATCTTTTGTATGACTAAAAATTTTTATTTTTTGCCTCAAAACCATAGCTTATGACCCCACATTGGAATGGGCTTGTTTCCATGATGGGTCATTAGGAATGTTTTTGATGCAAAAATTGAAAAATATTAAAATATGAATGATGATTTGTATGAGTATAGCTGGTCATTCTGTTGGGTGAAGTGTTAATTTCAAAAGAGTTTAACTTGCTTCTTGTTAGGTTTTGTCGGACGAAACAAACTAAATTTTGACCTTGTAAAATTTGAAATAGTACTTGGAAAAAAGACCCCAGAAATGCTTCAGTTTTCGTTTTAGAACTATCCGACATGAGGTGATCCTGGCTGTCAAAAGTGTCATTAAACTTCCATTAAAAAAAAGATTTAGAACTATACCCGGTGATATGAACTCAGAAGATTGTCAAGCACATTTGAAAATTATTGCAGTTAATGGCAATTCAATTAACTAAATGCGATTACTTAGTTTTTGCAGAAGTTCAGAACAGCAAAAAAAACGCAATTAATTCTAGAAAATCCTTGTTTATTGAATAGTATTGATCATTCTGAAAGTTGTTTTTCATAGAAATATTGCCATTTTCTTAATTATTTTCTTCGATTTTTGTAAGTTAAAGACTATTCTCTCAGTTATTGGGAGGGGGGGGGGGGGGTTAATGCACAATTAATCCTTTACCTAAAACAGCTTACATACAGCACATGCAGTTTTTTCTTAACCCTTTACCCAACATAATGGCCTAAACTGGCCAGCACTATTCACAAAAATTACCCTTCAAAATTTTCATTATTTTATTAATTTTTTGTCTCAAAAACTCAAAAAGCTTGTTGAGATCATTCCAATGAGGGGTAATAAGCTATGTTTCTGATGAAAAAAATGAAAACATTTAGTTATTCAAGAATTTTATTTGCAAGTGTCACCTTCCTTTCATGTTCGGTAAAGGGTCAAAGAACTAATAATTTCGTTTATTACTTAACTCTTTACATAAGATGACTAGAAGAAGATACAGCAAAAACAATTCTTGAATAACAAAGCTTTTGCATTTTGCCCCTCAAAAAGGTACCCTATGACTCCTCATTGAGATGTGTTCAACAAGATCATTCCGATGAGGGGTCATAAGGTATGCTTTAGAGACAAAAATTGAAGAAATAAAAGATTTTGAATGGCAATTTTTGTAAATATAGTGCAAACTGGATTTTGTCAGTACCGGTACATTAGATTTCATGTTAAACACATAGCCAATTGTCCCCAATTGGAACAAACACAACAAGCTCATTCTATGTTTTTGAAACAAACTGAAAAAAATAACAACAAAACACATAGCCAATTGTCCCCAATTGGAACAAACACAACAAGCTCATTCTATGTTTTTGAAACAAACTGAAAAAAATAACAACAAAATTTGGGTGGTAGAGAGCTGGAAGCCCATATTTGGCCTTTATTCTGAAGTATTGGTTTTGTGACTCGAGGGGTTCATATTCTGTGGCTTTACTTCATATTATATTTAAAGTGAAATAATTTAGTCTGTAAGGTTTTTCCTGGTTACATAAATTGTAAGAAGGCAAAAACATGTGAACAAATTTTGCAGACAAAAGGTAATTGCTAAGGGTGAACTGTTTGGGCGCTTATTCCAGTGTAGAACCACAAGCTATGATTTAGGTAGATAAATAAATAACAAATCTCAGTGACTGTTGATTGTGTATTTCATTTGGTGGGTTAACCATGTCGATATGTAAATGGAGGAGGCTGTGAATTCATAATGAGAGTGAGGCAATCACAAATTCAAGAGACACCATGGTTCTGTTTAGTGTTAGAAAATTTAAAAAGCTGATCCTTAGAAAAGCCATGTCTTGCTTGATGAGTGGTAGGCCTTACAAAGTGTTATTTTCGGGGGGTACTGATAAATATATCTTAGTAACAGCTGTCATCCATTCATGTCAAACATCTTCCAACCCAAAGTTTCAAGACTGGAAGATGAGGTATGAAAAATAGACAAAATGGGCCAAAGATGAATTTCATTGACCAAAATGCTACTAAATTTGTTGGCAGTGATTTGCAGATGTGGCCCTGTAAACTGTATCGCCACTTTGGCAATGAAAATTATTCAGTTAACAGGTGTATTCAATTAATCGAGATTTGGTCACTTTCCTGCATTGTAGAGATAAACTGAGCATTTATTCTATTAAACCTTGTTTGACAGAGCTCAGGGAGCTCTGCCAAATAACAGATTAAATGATTGCACTAATGTCAAGAAGGTACGCAGTGGAGATAAGGGGAAGGCAACTGCCCGGGGAGATTTTTGGTGTTTTTGAAAGTTGAAAGTCGTGGGAAGGCTTTTGGTACAGGCCTCCGACACTGGTGGAGGTGGCAAGAGTACGTAGTTACATTACTGACCAGGTTCCATTCATATAAAAAAAACTCTCACTTGTTCCAATTTGTTGGTTTTCCACTGGTCTTTCCTGCATTAATTGTGGTGGTCACAATTATCTTTGAAGAAAAAATGCACCACACACAAAGACAGGCAATAAATTACCCAAATTGTTCAGAAATAGACTAGATATTGTCAAGAAAATGCAGGAGAATACTTCTCCTAGCACTAATTTAAAACAATTTTCTGGGGGAGGACCCCAGACTTCCCGTTTATAGCTTTGTGCCTTTGACACTCACAGAGCACATAATGCCCATTCTACACATTGCCCCGGGGCCTGTCCTTGAGTGACTGTATTGAATGAACTGAGGCCAAGTAGGTCTATAAACAAGGGGAATTTGCAAATTTCTCGACATATTACAGGATGTTTTATTCAATTAACAGGAGTTTACTCTATAACCCATATGCAATTAAAAGATCAAATTTATACTGAAGGTATGGTAAATGGTTTTGTATTTGCTTAATTAAATATTCAGTTGAGAAATATTCAGCAAAGTGGTCTCCACTGTATATTACAGGAATGCCTGAAAATTGACACATATGCATAGACATAAATGTTTGAAAACACAATGTGTAATAATGAAACATATCTGTGGAGAAAAGTGGTGGCATGTGCCCATTATGAACATTTTCCACCCCACCCACCCCCTCCCAAACATGGTTAGTTTTTTTTTACACAAATGCTACATGTAAATACAATAATTTAATTAGCATCAACATATCAAACAAAGAACATAAATTTTGTAACCTGTGCCAAAATATTTATCTGTAATTTCTTTGATGGAGATTTCTCGAAAGGATAAAGTGAAACTCTTTTAATTGAATACCCACTTTGCCTGTAAAAATATTCACTGGACAGGTGTATTCGTATTAATACAAATTTCATCATTTACCTGTATTCTAGTGATAAGCTGAGCATTTATTCTATTATATCTTGTTTCACAGAGCTCATGGAGCTCTGTAAAACAAAACATAATATATTAAATGCTTATATCGGATGAACTGAGGCAAAATGCATATAGGTTTATAAACATAGGAAATTGTCCTTCAGCAAGGCACTTAACTCTCAACCGCTGAGTATTTTCTAAACATTTTTCATTAAATCTAGTCATGGCTGCTGTGAAGCAACCATGACTAGATTTGATGAAAAATTCATCTTAATTTAAGTCCAGGAATCATTGATGAAAAACTTGATACAATTTACAGAGGTAAAATTTGATTAAAGATGTCCACATTATACTTATTTCATTGGCAAAAGAAATCCTGTCCTGGTCGGGAATATCTGCTAGCAGCATGCAAGGAGTTAATCCAGATTGTCCACATGGGGGCACGGTGGCGTGGTGTACTAAGGCGTACTGCACGTCGATGATACCCTTGTCTTCAACTAATGCTAACCCTGCTTGTGCAGAGTTAGTATGTTGGGAATCTAACAGTTACTTGCCACTGCTTGGTGGCTCTTTTCGAGTACTCTGGTTTCCTTCACCCATAAAACTGACATGAGGTGACCCTGGATGTCAAAAGTGTCATTAAACCCCAGTTAATAAATAAACAGGAAATTCAGTGGTTGGCAGCGTAATTGATCAGTTTTTTACTAATTTTTAGCTCATCTTGACAAAGTCAAGCTGAGCTTATCTCATCGCTCTCCGTCTGTCGTCAGTCGTCTGTTGTCCGTCAACACCATGTGTTGGTCTTCTCCTCCAAAGCCACTGGACCAATTCAAGTGAAACTTTGTGTGAGTGATGGTCCCACAGGGGCATTTCATTTTTGTTCAACTCAACATGCTCAGCCCCAAAGGGAGGGATTGGGGGAAAATGCTCCAAAATATTTTTAAAATCTTCTTCTCAAGAATCAGTGTGTACAAATGACTTGATATGTACTATGGAGCTTCCATATGAGGTGTAGAATCAAGTTTGTTCAAACGAAGTTTGTGAAATAATATTTGGTTTTGTAATAGGAGGGGTAAGATTTTTGGCCCCGCCCAAAATTTCTATTTTCTGAACCGATGGTCCGGTATGAACCAAATTTGGTTTGTGGTATTATTGGGTCATAAGTACTTGACCCATGCTAAAAAAAAAATTCCCGCATCCCCATAGGAACCCTGGGAGCTAAAAATAGAAATATTTTCAAATGCCCATATTTCCCAAACCACACGGAACAGAGAGCTGTTATTTGGTATGAAGTATCCTTAGGACCAGTAGAATTGACTGGTAAAAAAAAATTGCCATTGGTTATGCTAGGGTGTTCTGTAATGGGCATTGAAAAAATGCTGAGGCAGCATATTTGCAAAAATTTAAAAAAATCTTTTCTCCAGAACCAATCATCAGAATCTTTTGATATTTGGTATACAGCATTCATAGGGGGGTCAGATAAACGTTTGTTGAAATAAAGCTCATTGGTTCATATTTGGGCTCTCTACAGGAGCCCAAAGTTTTAACATAGGGTAATATGGGGAATATTCTTTAAAAATCTTCTTCTTCAGAACCACCAGTCAAAACTTTTAATGTTTGGTATACATCATTGTTATGAAGGTCACTTCAAGATTGTTCAAACCAAGTCCCTAGGTTAATAGTTGGGCTTCCTATGGAAGCCCAAATTTTATCTTTGTTCAATATGGAGGGTAATTTAACAAAATCTTCTTCTTCAGATCCACCAGTCAGAATGCTTCGATATTTGGTATGCAACATCTCTGAGGGGCTCAGATTCAAGTTTGTTCAAATCAGATCCCTGGGTATATATTTGGGCTCACTATGGTAGCCCAAATTTTTACTTAGTGCAGTATGAGGAAATTTCTTTAAAAATCTTCTTCTTCAGATCCACCAGTCGGAATGCTTTCATATTTGGTATACAACATCTCTATGGGGGTCAGATTCCAGGTGGTTCAATTCGCGTGCCTAGGTTAATATTTGGGCTCCATATGGGAACATGAAATTTAACTTCGTACAATATGAGGGAATTTCTTCAAAAATCTTCTTCTTCAGATCCACTCGTCAGAATGCTTTCACATTTGGTATACAACATCTCTGGGTGAGGGAGGGGGGGGGGGGGGGGGGTTCAGATTCAAGTTTGTTCAAATCGTATCCATAGGTTAATATTTGGGCTCGCTATGGTAGCCCAAACTTGAACTTAGTGCAATTTGAAGAAATTTCTTTACAATTTCTCGTCTTCAGATCCAACAGTCAGAATGCTTTCATATTCGGTACACAACATTTCTAGGGAAGTCAGATTCAACTGTGTTCAAATCAAGAGCCTGGGTTTATATTTGGGTTCTCTATGGGAGCCGGAATTGGCCATGTTGCTGAAGAATTAACAATTTTGTATTTAGTACCCTCTAGAGGTGTGTAACTAAGATTAATCCACCTAGGTTGTATCAAGAGGCTTCATAGGGGAGCTCTACATTTTACTTTATGATCAACTGAAGAAAAGGCATGATGCCCAGATTATTTTTGTCACTCCTGAGGGACTCAAGGATTGACAGTGTAGCCTATGGAGATGGCTTGCTTAATGTAGACTCATTCTTGGACTCTGTTTAAATTGTGTTCTGTTCAAGATGAGCGCTTCAGGCCCCGTGGGGCCTCTTGTTTTTATTCAGTTAACAGGAGTTTACTCTATCATCTATATGCAATTAATAGGTCAATTTTACATTGAAGGTATGGTAAATGGTTTGGTATTTTGAAGTTTTTTCACCTAACAGGGTTATTCAGTGTAATTAAATAGGCTTCCAATTAAATAGGCTTCACTGTATCATGTCACAATCAAACATAACAGTTCTTCCTTTTTCATTACAGGACAATCTAGTGATTCACTATATGTTAAATTCAATGATTTATTAAAAAGTGGAAATGTGAAATCCTTAAAACAGCTTTCACCTTTTAAATGCTCATCTGGTAAGTAAACATACCATACCCTTTATATAGAGTCCAGCTATCTGAAATCCAGTGTTCTTTCTGGACTGGTTCAAAATTATCCGGTTTACATGTAAATGGACATATTGTTTCATTATTGATATTATATGTTGAACACATTGTGCAATGCCTTAGCAAGCTTTGCAATCCATTGTGATCCCACAATTTTGTTTTATAAATTTGGACAGCACTCTAGACATGTTAACCTCCGAAAAAAATTTTCAGGGAACTTGAGGTTGAAGGTTGATTTTCAGGGAAATTGGATGAATTTCAGGGAAATGTATGCGTGAACAATATACACAAGACAAACAACTAAAATATTTCAGCTCTTAGACCACCACTAGCACCAGGTTTCACCCAGTGGTTCATGGGCTAAAAATTTTCTGCGGCCCTAAGGCCATGTTAAAAAATCATTGGTTCAAATATCCTCACCTCCCTCTTTTCTTCAAGTGCTGCCCATCCCCTGCTGCCCCTCCCCCACCACTAACCGTGGTTTCAATTTTACCAAAATGCATAGGCATATCATTCCCCCTGGAATGGGCAATAAAGTGTAATTCCATTTTTCATTACATACGTTGTTTAATCACCTTCACCATTTTTAGGTGTTGTTTCTTTACCTGCACCAATTTCTGTGAAGTGACGTTTCGGCCTTTGGGGTGACACCACTTCATCGACATGTATTGTATCAATTATTGATGATCAAAGATTTGGTTTCTTTGCAGCATTATACCACTTGCCACCAGTAACTGTATTCTGAGAAATGGCACATAAAAAGAAAACAACAACAAAAAACCCAATACAGAGAGGATGCTTTGGTAAGGTGGCACCCTTTTCTGAGAAGATTGTTCAAACGTTGATGCTTTTGCCCTCTGACTCACCCTTGACTACAAAGGTCCAGATAGCAGTACAGTACAGTCACCGTGGACTGGTCGTAATCCACACGTGCGCAGTGATGTCCACGTATGTATTTACCAGGTAATAAAAATCAGCAGCAGCAAAATTTTAATTAATGAAGCCCCGGGTTGTACTCAGTGCTTCATTAATTAATTTTTTGATAATTGTTCCCATAATTAGTGCTTGGAATCTTATATTATTGAGAGCGTGAAATATTGCCCACCCTGTGGAAAGCGACCAGTCCACGGCAGCTGTACTGTAGTTTCAGTCTCACAATGGGAAAGTCACTGATGACAGATACACTCGTTGCAACAGAGATGTAATTGTTGCAAGTGTATAGTACTCTATACCCTCTTCCAGCCAAGACTTCACGCTGACATTGCATGCTGCCTACTTGGTCCAGACCTGGAAATAACTTGTGACCCACGAATAATCGTTTATGTTATGTGTGGGTTCTGACAAATATTAAATATGCGAACGAACTACAGGTTGCAACAAAGTTATACAATATAACTTTTACTAATATTTGTGTATTTTACCAGAAAGACTTGAAAATCTTTCGGAATTATTTCAACTCAAAGGTTGAGTATTGCATCCACATATGAATAGAATAGCATACTGTTTTCATCTTAAAAGAATTTCTGCCAAAATAAATAGCAACAACTTATGTGCAATCCCATCTTGGCAAGATTGTTTGTTAGTAGTTGATATTTACTGAGGCGGAAATTCCGATTAAGAAATAAAACAGGATGACTGGCAATTAAAAATAGAGAAGATGGGCAAGCATCACAACACTTTTTCTCCTATGGGTTACTGTAGTAAACAAGCTCTGTTTTACTGGTAAAATATGACCTGAACGTAATACCTGGGATGGAAATCCTCTAAATGGGCAACATGTTTTACTGGTAAATACACAAAACGAAACATGTGTGAATCAGTTAACAAATATGGCACGAGTGCCAGTGGGCAAGGATAAAATGAGAGACTGCAGGCCTCGAGTTTTATCCTTCCGTGATAGCACAAGTACCATATCAATTAATCCATTCACACACATGTGCCATTCTGTTTATTACATGCCTTCACATCTATAAAAAACAATTATTAGAGGGACACTCAGCAATTCATTTGAAAACTATCAACAAAAAGAACACATTTTATCGGCAACCAAATTTGCGAGGGGAACCTGTGTTACTATTTCGTTCTGTGAGTTCCAATGTGTTCAGTAGGCACATAGAACACATTGGAACTCTGGGGACAATTTTAAGCTATCGCTAGCTATTCAAATTGTAATTGCGTTGCACGATTTATAGAAAATTCCAGTAATATTTTGCTTCCATTTCAAAATAATCCTTCAGCGATTTACATTCCGTACAAATGTGTGCAGAACAGATTTTAATTTTCCGCATGATTTAGTGTTGCTTTAGATGGGGATTACATAGAACAGCCATGAAATAAAATAGGACCCAGACACCAATGCCTGGGATCGAAGTCCTCTAAATGGGCAACACTGGTATAAATGATTGGCTGGACTTGACTTTACCTCCATGTTGTAGTGACGATTAGCCATTGTGTGGAAGTAAGTGAACTTAAACACCAATAAATAAATAAATATTGAATTTTGGTCATGGTGCCAAGAACTTGAAATAACATTCAACTCCTTGCATGCTGGACGAAATTCCTTTTGCTATTGAAATAAGTACAATTCAATCATATCTAATCAAATTTCCACTCTGTAAACTGAATTGATTTTTGCCCAATGATTTCTTGAATTAAATTTAGATAAACTCTTCAGTAAATCTAGTCATGGCTGCTTCACAGCAGCCATGACTAGATTGATGAAAAATATCTTGAAATACTTAGAGGGTTAAGAGTAAATTGTTATTATTTTTTATGGTTAATTGCTAGTGTTCAAATGATTATCCTGTAAAGGGGCATCTAGAGAAATTAAGAATACACATTGTGGTTGTTTCTCAACTTTATTAGGCTTTTCCCTCTGGAAAAGACTATTGTTTTTCCACGGATTATTATTTTTTTTTAGGCTTTTCCCTCTGGAAAAGACTATTGTTTTTCTACGGATTATTATTTTTTTTTTTTAGGCTTTTCCCTCTGGAAAAGACTATTGTTTTTCTACGGATTATTATTTTTTTGGGTTTTTTTTTTTTTTTTTTTTTTTCCGCACATTTTGTCCATACGATTCAGAAGCCATTTTCGAACCGATTTTCACGAAATTTTGCACACACATAGTGGGGCACAAAATCTAAAAATGTACCAAAGCGGAATTTTCGATTTAACACTTATTTCGTCAGAATTGGCAAAAAACTGCCAAAATTGGGGTTTATCGGCACTTTCTCGAAACACGTCTTGTAGATTTTTTTTATACATTCGTCATTGCTAGCCCTGTCTGTCACACGTCCTTTGATCTACATGACATATCTGGCGATGCATATGGTAACCCTCCACAGGCTGCCAAACATCGAAATTTTGATGAAATAGGCCGGTTTCAGGGCCCCACTGCACCCAAACAATACAGGAGAGATAAACATAACTTCCTTTATTGTGAGTGGAATTCACCGAGGATCATTTTTGTCAGTAATAAGGGTGTTCAAAAAACCAAGCGTTAACCCATTTTGGGCTGGTTAAACAGCAATACCCCCATAAAGCTAAAAAATTTGTATTTTCCGTGGATTTCTCAAAACGAGTCTTGTAGATTTTCAAGAAAAATTTGTCACTCCCAGGCCTTGGTGTGACAATAGAAGTTGCATGGACCAAATACTGCGGTGAGCATTTGTTAACCCTCCACGGGCTGCTAAAAGTCAAAATTGTGATAAAATGGGCTGTTTTTGGACGCCAACAGCACCCACTTGGTGTACCACCGAGAAAGGTTCCTTCTTTTATCGGACGCAAAATTGATGGGGAAACATTTTTGATAGTGGTAAGGGTATTCAAAAGTCGAAGTCTTAACCCATTTTGGACTGGTTAAAGAGAGATACCCCTTAAAAGCTTAAAATTCCCATTTTCTGTGGATTTCTCTAAAAGCAACTTGTAGGTTTTCAGGAAAAATTGACTATTCGCAGGTCTTTGTGTGACATTACAAGTTGCATAGACAAAATATTCCGGTGAGCATTTATTAACCCTCTACAGGCTGCTAAGCATCGTAATTTTGTTGAAATAGGCTGTTTTCAGACGCGCACAGCACCCAATCCATACCCGAGAGATAAACATAATCTACTTTGTTGGAAGTGGAATTCACCGAGGACCAAATTTGTTTGTAATAAGGATATTCAAAAAACCAAGCATTAACCCCTTTTGGGATGGTTAATAGCAATACCCATCAAAAGCTTAAAAAATCATGTTTTCCATGAATTTCTTTACAAACGTCTCGTAGGGTTTCAAGAGAAAATGGCCGTTGATAGGTCTTAGAGTCACATTACCACTTGCATGGATAAAATATTCAGATAAGCATTTATTAACCCTCTGTGAGCTGCTAAATGTCAAAATTTCGAAAAACATAGTATGTTTTTGGACACCAACAACATCAAATGGGAATACTGCAGAGAAACATAACTTCTTTTACCGGACGCAAAACTGATAGGGACAATTTTTAGTAAGTAGTAAGGGTATTCAAAAATTGAGGTCTTAACCCATTTTCGCCCGGTTAAGGAGATGTACCCCTTAAAAGCTTAAAATTCCCATTTTCTGTGGATTTCTCCAAAAAATGTAGAAAGTATTCAAGAGAAATTGACCATTTGCAGGTCTTGGAGTGACATTACAAGTTGCATGAACAAAAGATTCCGGTAAGCGTTTTTTTGTTAACCCTCCAGACAGAGCAAATTTTGAGAAAATGGGCTGTACTTGGCCACCCATTACACCCAATGTGTACCGGTGAGATGAACATAACCACCTTCATTGGAAGTGGGATTCACCGAGGATCATTTTTGTAAGTAATGAAGGTATTCATAAAAACCAAGCATTAACCCGTTTAGAGCTGGTTACAGGGTGATATACCCCTCAAAAGGTTAAAAATTAATGTTATCCGAGGATTTCTCTAAAAACATCACATAGATTTTCAAGAAAAAATGGCCATTCTCAGATCTTAGTGTGAATTACAAGTTGCATGTACAAAATATTCCAGTAAGCATTTGTTAACCCTATGCTGGTTCTCAAACATCAAAATGTTGAAAAAGTGGGCTGTGTTTGCACACCCGCAGCACCCAAAGTTAAGAGGAGAAATCAACATAAGTGGAAGTAGAATTCACTGAGAATTATTTTTATAAGTAATAAGCGTATTAAAAAAAAACAACCCTTAACCCGTTTTGGTCTGGATAAACAATTATACCCATCAACAGCTTAAAATTCATGTTCTCCCTGGATTTCTCTGAAAACATCTTGTAGATTTTTAAGTAAAAATGGCCATTCACAGTTTTTGGTGTGAAATTACAAGTTGCATGAATAAATATTCCTGTTAGCACTTGTTAACATTTAAGAAGCAGCCAGACATCAACATTTTGGATACATTTGAGACAAAACGGACCATTTTCAAATAGATACAGCACTCAGTGGGTAGGTGTCAAAGAAGCATAACTCCTTTTGTCGGTCATTAACTTATTGGACGACGATATTGATATTAACCCTCTCCACCGTTAATGATGGTTTTTACCTAAACAATTTTTTTTTATCAAACTGAGTCATTTGAGACTTCTGTATTTACCTTTTTCATGACATCAATGAAGGAACTTCAGTGAGACAGTCAATAGCAATTCATCATACACTGTGGGGTCATGACAAATCATGCAATCTCATCAGGAAAAGCCATGATTCTCCAGAATCATAAAGTCTAGTTTTTTGGGTTTTTTTTTTTTTTTTTTTTTTTCCACACATTTTGTCCGTACGATTCAGAAGCCATTTTCGATCCGATTTTCACAAAATTTTGCACACGCATAGAGGGGCACAAAATCTAAAAATGTACCGAAGCAGAATTTTCGATTTAACCCTTATTTCCTCAGAATTGGCAAAAAACTGCCAAAATTGGGGTTTATCGGCACTTTCTCGAAACACGTCTTGTAGATTTTTTTTAAACATTCATCATTTCTAGACCTGCCTGTGACACGACCTTTGATACATCTGAGATATTCGGCGATGCATATGGTAACCCTCCACAGGCTGCCAAACATCGAAATTTTGATGAAATGGGTCGGTTTCAGGCCCCCACTGCACCCAAACAATACAGGAGAGATAAACATAACTTCCTTTATTGGAAGTGGAATTCACCGAGGATCATTTTTGTCAGTAATAAGGGTGTTCATAAAACCAAGCATTAACCCGTTTTGGACTGGTTAAACAGCAATACCCCCATAAAGCTAAAAAATTCATGTTTTCCGTGGATTTCTCTAAACGAGTCTTGTAGATTTTCAAGAAAAATTTGTTACTCCCAGGTCTTGGTGTGACAATAGAAGCTGCAGGGACAAAATACTAAGGGGAGCATTTGTTAACCCTCCATGGGCTGCTGAAAGTCAAAATTGTGATAAAATGGGCTGTTTTTGGACGCCAACGGCACCCAATGGGTATGCCACAAAGAAAAGCGCGCGTTCTTTTATTGAACCCACACTCTATACGGAAACATTTTTGTAAGAAGTAAGGATATTCAAAAGTTGAAGTCTTAACCCTTTTTGGGCAGGATAAAGAGAGAGACTCCTTAAAATCTTAAAATTCGAATTTTCTGTGGATTTCTCTAAAAACATCTTGTAGGTTTTCAAGAAAAATTGACTACTCGCAGGTCTTTGTGTGACATTACAAGTGGCATGGACAAAATATTCCGGTGAGCGTTTATTAACCCTCCACAGGCTGCCAAGCTTTGTAATTTTGTTGAAATGGGCTGTTTTCGGACGCACACAGCACCCAATGTGTACCTGAGAAATAAACATAATCTCCTTCGTTGGAAGTGGAATTCACCGAGGACCGTTTTTGTAAGTAATAAGGGTATTCAATAAACCAAGTGTTAACCCGTTTTGGGTGGTTTAAGAGTGATTCCCCCAAAAGCTTAAACAATCATGCTTTACGTGGATTTCTCTAAAAATGTCAAGTAGATTTTCAAGAAAAAACTGGTCCGTCGCAGATCGTGGTGTAACATTATAAACTGCAAGGACAAAATATTCTGATAAGCATTTGTTAACCCTCCACAGACTCTCAAATATCAACACTTTGATAAAATAGGCTGTTTTCAGCCCCTCACAGCACCCAACCTGTAGCTGGGAAATAAACATAACTTCCTCTCTTGGAAGTGGAAATCACCGAGGATAATTTTTGTAAGTAATAAGGGTATTCAATAAGCCAAGCCGTAACCCGTTTTGGGCTGGTTAAACAGGGATACCCATCAGAGGCTTAAAAATTCAAATTTTCCCTGGATTTCTTTAAAAACATCTTGTAAATTTCAAGAAAAAAATGGTCATTCATAGGTCTTAGTGTGCCATTACATGTTGCATGGACAAAATATTCCGGTCAGGATTTGTTAGCTCTACACCAGCATCTGAACATCAAAAGTTTGATAAAATGGGCTGCTTTGAGACACCAACACCCAATGGGTATGTAAAGGCTAAACAAAACTTCTTTTACTGCGCGTAGAATTCACAGCAGATCAGTTTTGTATGTAGTAAGGGTATTTAAAAGAATGAATCTGAACGCATTTTGGACTGGATAAGGAGAGATACCCCTCAGAAGCATAAAATTTACATTTTCCGTGGAGTTCGCCAACTGGTTGATGGCGATTTTCAAGAACAATTAGACATTGGCAGGTCTTGGTTGGTATTACAAGTTGCATGGATAGAATATTCCGCTAATAATTTGCTAACCCCTCTACAGACTGCTAAACGTCATAATTTTGATAAAATTGGCTGTTACCGGGCTCCAAATGCGTATGTAATAAATAAACATATCCACTTTTAACAGAATCAGAATTCACGAGGGATAATGTTTGATAGTATTAAGGGTATTCAAAAAACCAAGCCTTAACCTGTTTTTTCCTGATTAAAGACAGACAGCCCATGCCATGTATGCTGCCTACATTACGTGTAAAATCGACACCCCCCATTAAATCTACTGCGAGGTGGGGTGTCAGACCCGACCACCTGACCTCATTAGATAACATTCCTTCGTCATATTTAGCAGCATGGATTTCCCCAAGAAGCAAAGATAAAAAAATACGTCATCGGAAAATAATGCCAATTGTTTTATTTAGTGTGTATTTTGTCCGTAAACAAAATTTCTCACCCACATATACCTAAAAATGATTCAATGATACGATTGGACATGTTTCTCTCATAAAACATGCATAAAACGTGAAAAAGACTTGATTTATTGCATTTTAGAATTGCACATGTATATTTTTAGAAAATTCTCTGTCTGTTCTTAATCTTCGGCGTCAGTCTTTGATCTTGTTTGGAACGATCAGTAATTAACACCTTTTCGACAAGAGCCATCGAAATTTAAAATAAAAAAAATGAAATTTCACTAAAACTTTTTGCAGAATCGAGTTTTTCAGAAAACTCTGTCGCGATTGCGTGTGTCATTTTCAAAATTCCGATCAGAAATAATGAAATTATAAATATGTAGTTAGCAATAACAAAATTGAAAGCATGTCGACCAAACTTGCATGACGTCAGAACTCGATTCGGGTGAAATACTGCAGTGATGCACTGAAAGGTTGAGAATAAGGGACGCTGATATCGAAGTAGGCTTTAAACTGTCCATGGAATGGTCCTAAAATTAAGTTCATGTTTGCAGCGTTACTGCAAATAGGTTTCCCGTATTTCTTGTTAAAATGTTTTGGACCGCCTCACTTCATATTCCACACTGCACTGCATGATATTGTTTATTTATTGGTGTTTAAGGTTTGTAAGTAGTAAGGGTATTTAAAAGAATGAAACTTAACCCATTTTCGACTGAATAAGGAGAGATGCCCCTTAAACGCTTAAAATTTACATTTTCCGTGGATTTCGCTAACTGCTTGTTGGCGATTTTCAAGAACAATTTGACATTGGCAGGTCTTACAAATTGCATAGATAGAATATTCCGCTAGTCGTTTGTTAATCCCTCTACAGGCTGCTAAACGTCAAAATTTTAATAAAATCGTCTGTTTTCGGGCAGCAAAATGGGTATGCAATAGATAAACATGACCTCTTTTATCAGACTTAGAATTCCTGAGGGATAATGTATGATAGTATTAAGGGTATTCAAGGGAGCGCGGTGGCTCAGTGGTAGACTGTTGTACTTCTATGCTAGAGGTCCCGAGTTCGATCCCCGTCCGGGACGACTCACGTTGTGTCCTTGGGCAAGGCACTTTGGCCCGGTTGCCGACATGGTGGCACGATGTCCCCGTGTACTAAGGCATACTGCACGTCGATGGTACACATGTCTTCAACCTCTGTAACCCTGCCTGAGCGGAGCCTCAACAGAGTGAGAATGTTGAGGAGCTGACAGTTGCATCGTCGATGCTTGGTGGTTCTCTCCGGGTACTCCGGCTTCCTCCACCTCTAAAACTGTCACGGTCACGATTAGCCATTGTGCAGAAGTATGTGACCTTAAACACCAATAAATAAATAAATAAATAAATAAGGGTATTCAAAAAACCAAGCCTTAACCCTGTTTTGTCGGATTAAAGACAGACAGCCCATGTCGTGTACGCTGCCTACATTACTTGTAAAATCGACACCCCCCCGCCCCCCCACTAAATCTTCTGCGAGGTGCGGTTTCGAACCCGACCACCTGACGGTTCTGACCACATCAAATAACACACCTTCGTTGTATTTAGCAGCAAGAAATTTCCCCAAGAAGCAAAGACAAAAATACGTCTGCGGAAAATAATGGCAAATATTTTATTTAGCCTGTATTTTGTCCGTATAGAAAATTTTTCACCCACATATACCTAAAAATGATTCAATGATACAATTGGACATATTTCTCTCATAAAACGTGAAAAAACACTTGATTTATTGCATTTTAGGATTGCGCATGTATATTCTTAGAAGATTCTCTGTCTGTTATTAAACTACGGCGTGTCTTTGATCTCGTTTGGGACGATCAGTGATTAGCACCTTTTCAACAAGAGCCATCGAAATTGAAAATAAAAAAAATAATCAAATTTCACTAAAACCTTTTACAGAATCGTGTTTTTCAGAAAACGCTTTCGCGATTGCGTGTGTCGTTTTCAAAATTCGGATCAGTAAGCACGAAATTATAAATATGTTGTTGTCAATAACAAAATTGAAAGCATGTCGGTCAAACTTGCATGACGTCAGAACTCAACTCGGGTAAAATACTGCGGTGTAGTGAAAGGACGAGAGTAAGAAACGCTGATATCGCAGTAGGCTTTAAAATGTCCATGGAATGGTCCTAAAATCAAGTTTATATTTGCAGCTTTATTGCAAATAGGTTTCCCGTTGTTTCTTGTTGAAATGTTATTTCCGTCAAGGCCAAGTACCATAGAAAATTTGGAATACTGGGCAGTGGAATAGGACACCTGCCCCATGAACAACTGCCTGCTATTAAAATTAATTAGCGGGGACCCCCTCCCCCCATGCTGTTTATTTTACCTAGGACACCTGCCCCCTGCTGTTTTTTTACCTAGGACACATGCCCCCCCCCCCCTATTACTGTTAGATTAGATTAAACATATTTTATTTGCCATTTGACAATGCAAATCAGGATTGGAGGACAAGTGCTTACCACTTAGAAACCCCTCCGTTCCTGTACGGTGACTATTTACAATATGGCAGAACGTATTCCATAAATAACAGAATCTAGCAAAATCTAAATATTATAAACATTATAGACAAACACAAATTAAACTGAGAGAGAGAGAGAGAGAGAGAGAGAGAGAGAGAGAGAGGGAGAGCAAAAAAAAATAAATAGAATATAAAGAAAACATGAAATACAACATTAGGTCCAGTGATGATGCCTGCCACCCACCCATTTGTATTCTGTAGTATCTTGGCCGTAATGAGAGTCTAAATTAACATCTTGATTACAGCCACTGAGCATAGGTTTTCACTTCTGGGGATGTTCACACAACTGTTTTTTCACCAAGTACACCTGCCCTGCCCCCGTTTGTTTGCTAACGGGCCCCTACCCATTGACCTTTCTATTTTTAGAAGCACCCGGGCCGACGGGGAGAGGGCGTTGTTGGGAGTATGGCTAGATTTTGCTATAAAATGGGGTTGAAGGAAGGTACCCTCAAATCTGGGGCGAAAGTGGCGAAAATGACAAAAGGCTACTTCAACGTATGGTAACGGTATAAACTACAGTCGATCTGGGCGATGTACAGACGAAAAATCATACCTTTGAGCCGGTTAGGCAATTTGGCACAAAAAACTCCTACTTCATGCTCAATCGCTGCTCTACAGTAGTCTACAACAGTCCCCAAGTCCATTCCAAACTGATAGAGTCGGGACGAATTGTACTCTCACTTTCCACGCGATGCGTGGTGTTCTTCACGCGGCCTCGACACTCGCAACAGATGCCAAAATGTCGACCAGGGTGCGTAGAACAAGTTCTGAAAATTAGATGTCGCTGCCTTCAGCGGTCTAGACACGCTTCATGTTTGTGAGAAGTGCAATTTTAATGTCTAATTGGCAAATTTTCGTTAATCTTTACCCGCCAAAAAACCTACTCACCGCCGATTTCTTTTCACTTCAACTTCTGACGATTATCTAAGGTTTAAAGATAGTGTCAGGATACCCCTCCCCCGCCGCTCTTTTGGAGCTGGTTAGGCAATGTGGCACCGAAACCTGGGACGTTATGCTCAATCGCAGCTCTACAGTCGTCTACAACACTGCCCGTGTCCATTCTAAACTGATAGAGTCGAGACGAATAGTACTCTCACATTCCAAGCGATGCGTGGTGTTTTCCACGCGGTCCGGACACTCCAAACAGATCCCAAAATGTCGGCCAGGGTTCGTAGAACAAGTTCTGAAAATTTCAAGTCGCTGCCTCCAGCAGTCTGAACACCGTTCGTGTATGTCTGAAGTGCTATTTTAATGTCCAATATGCAAATCTTCGTCAATCTTTTCCTGCCTGTCAGAAACCCAATCACCGCCAATTTCTCTTGACTTTAAACTTCTGAGATTTTCGTAGGTTTAAAGGTTGTGTTGGGATCCCTGGTGGCTGTCTAAAAGAAGCAACTTCCATTTACAGTCAACTCTCCACCAGTCACACACAATTGTAACATTTAAGTGGACTTACTCCAGCGAGGAGAGGCAACCTCCGGTTCCTCCTCAGTCTCCACCAGACGTTCCTCATCCAACAGTACCGGCTCAGGAGCTGGCAGTTGGTTGGGTGTACTAGTGGGACTAGGAGGGGAACTGGCAGCTGCCTCCAGGACCTCCATCCTCTCGCTCACCTCTTTCTTCCTGTTCCGGAAGGCCTCCAGGCGCCTGGAATCCCGGCGCTTGGTGGACGGACTCTTCTTCTTCTTGCTCTTCTTCTTTTCAGGGCCAGGTCCAGGCTTCTTCGGGTGAGGACCAGTGTGAGAGAGGTTCCTCTCACAAAAGGTGCTACCTCTCCACGAAGAAGGTGTGGCGGTGTTGTGCTCTTCAATGACGAACTCCAAGTTCAGATGGACTCTCTTGCCTGTCTCCCGGACAGTCCAGGTGACAGGGCAAGAGATGCCCAGAGCTGCTATTGTTCTCTTCAGTCGCGCTGGTAGTTCCAGTGTTTTCATAATTATGGTGTTAATTAGGATCGAGCCAAGTCATTTGAGACTACTATACTCACCTTTCTCATAACATCAATGAAGGAACTTCAGTGAGACAGTTAAAAACAATTCATCAGACACTGTGGGGTCATGAAGAATCATGGAATCTCATCGGGAAATGCCATGATTCTCCAGAATCATAAAGTCTAGTTTTTTTTTCTTCTTTTGGGTTTTTTTTTTTCCCCCACATTTTGTCCGTACGATTCAGAAGCCATTTTCGAACCGATTTTCACGAACTTTCGCACAGGCATAGAGGGGCACAAAATCTAAAAAGGTACCGAAGCAGAATTTTCGATTTAACCCTTATTTCGTCAGAATTGGCAAAAAACTGCCAAAATTGGGGTTTATCGGCACTTTCTCGAACCACGTCTTGTAGATTTTTTTATACATTCGTCATTGCTAGACCTGTCTGTGACACGCCCTTTGATACACACGACATATCAGGCGATGCATATGGTAACCCTCCACAGGCTGCCAAACATCGAAATTTTGATGAAATAGGCCGGTTTCAGGCCCCCACTGCACTCAAACAATACACGAGAGATAAACATAACTTCCTTTACTGGGAGTGGAATTCACTGAGGATCATTTTTGTCAGTAATAAGGGTGTTCAAAAAACCAAGCGTTAACCCGTTTTGGGCTGGTTAAACAGCAATACCCCCATAAAGCTCAAAAATTCGTATTTTCCGTGGATTTCTCTAAACGAGTCTTGTAGATTTTCAAGAAAAATTTGTCACTCCCAGGCCTTGGTGTGACAATAGAAGTTGCATGGACAAAATACTGCGGTGAGCATTTGTTAACCCTCAACGGGCTGCTAAAAGTCAAATTTGTGATAAAATGGGCTGTTTTTTGACACCAACAGAACCCACTTGTTGTACCACCGAGAAAGGTTCCTTCTTTTATCGGACGCAGAATTGATGGGGAAACATTTTTGATAGTGGTAAGGGTATTCAAAAGTCGACGTCTTAACCCATTTTGGACTGGTTAAAGAGAGATACCCCTTAAAAGCTTAAAATTCCCATTTTCTGTGGATTTCTCTAAAAGCAAGTTGTAGGTTTTCAGGAAAAACTGACTATTCGCAGGTCTTTGTGTGACATTACAAGTTGCATGGACAAAATATTCCAGTGATCATTTATTAACCCTCTACAGGCTGCTAAGCATCGTAATTTTGTTGAAATAGGCTGTTTTCAGATGCGCACAGCACCCAATGCATACCCGAGAGATAAACGTAATCTACTTTGTTGGAAGTGGAATTCACCGAGGACCAAATTTGTTAGTAATAAGGGTATTCAGAAAACCATGCATTAACACCTTTTGGGATGGTTAATAGCAATACCCATCAAAAGCTTAAAAAATCATGTTTTCCCTGAATTTCTTTACAAGCGTCTCGTAGGGTTTCAATAGAAAATGGCCGTTGATAGGTCTTAAAGTCACATTACCAGTTGCACGGACAAAATATTCAGATAAGCATTTGTTAACCCGCCATGGGCTGCTAAATGTCAAAATTTCGAAAAAAATAGTCTGTTTTTGGACACCAACAACATCAAATGGGAATGCTGCAGAGAAACATAACTTGTTTTACCGGACGCAAAACTGATAGGGAAAATTTTTAGTAAGTTGTAAGGGTATTCAAAAATTGAGGTCTTAACCCATTTTCGCCCGGTTAAGGAGATGTACCCCTTAAAAGCTTAAAATTCCCATTTTCTGTGGGTATAGTTCTAGTAAGTATTCAAGAGAAATTGACCATTTGCAGGTCTTAGATTGACATTACAAGTTGCATGAACAAAAGATTACGGTAAGCGTTTGTTAACCCTCCAGAGGCAGCAAATTTTGAGAAAATGGGCTGTACTTGGCCACCCATTACACCCAATGTGTACCTGCGAGATGAACATAACCACCTTCATTGGAAGTGGGATTCACCGAGGATCATTTTTGTAAGTAATGAAGGTATTCATAAAACCAAGCATTAACCTGTTTAGTGCTGGTTACAGGGTGATACCCTCAAAAGGTTAAAAATTCATGTTATCCGAGGATTTCTCTAAAAACATTACGTAGATTTTCAAGAAAAATTGGCCATTCTCAGATCTTAGTGTGAATTAGAAGTTGCATGTACAAAATATTTCAGTAAGCATTTGTTAACCCTATGCTGGTTCTCAAACATCAAAATGTTTAAAAAGTGGGCTGTGTTTGCATACCCGCAGCACCCAAAGTTAAGAGTTGAAATCAACATAAGTGGAAGTAGAATTCACTGAGAATTATTTTTATAAGTAATAAGCGTATTAAAAAAACAACCCTTAACCCGTTTTGGGCTGGATAAACAATTATACCCATCAACAGCTTAAAATTCATGTTCTCCCTGGATTTCTCTGAAAACATCTCGTAGATTTTTAAGTAAAAATGGCCATTCACAGTTTTTGGTGTGAAATTACAAGTTGCATGAATAAATATTCCTGTTTGCACTTGTTAACCCGTAACAAGCTGCCAGACATCAATATTTTGGATACATTTGAGATAAAACGGACCATTTTCAAATAGATACAGCACTCAGTGGGTATGTGTCAAACAAACATAACTCCTTTTGTCGGTCAATAACTTGTTGGACGACGATATTGATATTAACCCTCTCCACCGTTAATGATGGTTTTTACCTAAACAATTTTTTTTATCAAACTGAGTCATTTGAGACTTCTGTACTCACATTTGTCATGACACCAATGAAGGAACTTCAGTGAGACAGTCAAAAGCAATTCATCATACACTGTGGGGTCATGACAAATCATGGAATCTCATCGGGAAAAGCCATGATTCTCCAGAATCATTAAGTCTAGTTGAATGGTAACATTGACATCATTTTCCCTTAACAATTGAAGAATTGCAGCAGATAATAAAATGTGGTCAGTGAATCATCACAAAAAAGTGCTTGGCAGCAATCGGTTGAACCAATGTTCCAGGAGCCATTGTTGTTGTCATCCGATTGCCCAAAATCGGCTAATTGGGGTGGCCAATTCCGATCACCGGTTGAAATTTAAGTGCATCGCTGTATTGGTTGTTAGTTACTGTTGGGTGATTTCCAGTCCAAAGAAGTTCACATTCAAGTTCAATGGGGACTTTTTATGAGGTGGGTAGGTGAAGAAGTTATTACACATCCATTAAAGTTAAAACCCTTGTATTTAATGAAATCACCCCTATGACATAAATGTTTCTGTATTCAGCTGCTGATGTACAAGCCGGAACTTTTTCCCAGCACTGTTTATACTAGTTCCTTCCCTGCCAAGTCATTACTTATGCTTCAAAAAGTTTCCAAATTTTGTTATACAATTATTGATCATCTGTCGCATACTGTGGAAATGAAAACATTCAATGCAAAATAACATTAGTTCACAAAAAAATTAGTTAACCAAAAATGAGATATTATTAAAAAATCCAATCATTTCCAACCACAACATGAACCCAGTTCCATGGCCCTCTCATATGCAAATCCTGTTATATCTAAATTGGTCAACTTTATTTCAGTAAATCTTCGGACATCTTGACATGCTTCAAACTTCTTTTAAAAAAGTTTCTCCCAGCTGTTTTGCAAACCTGTGCAAATTTGTACTTATATTTTTAGTCCCCTACCGGCATCGCCGGAGGGGACCATAGGTTTGCACTCCGTCCACCTGTCAGTCTGTCAGTCACACTTTAGTTTTCCGGAGTTTTTTTGGAAACGCTTCTATGGAATGATTTCATTTTTGGTAAACTACTATAGAATGATGACTTACAGATCAAGTTTGAGTTTCATGCTGATTGCATTATTCTTGTGTGAGTTACGGCCCTTGGAAATATGGGAAAAAGCTCCAAAATATCAGTTTTCCGGAGTTTTTTTGGCAACGCTTCAACGGAATGATTTTATTTTTGGTAAACTACTATAGAACGATGACTTACAGATCAAGTTTGAGTTTCATGTCGATTGCATTATTCTTGTGTGAGTTACAGCCCTTGGAAATATGGAAAAGCACCAAAATATCAGTTTTCCAGAGTTTTTTTGAAAACGCTTCAATGGAATGATTTCATTTTTAGTAAACTACTATAGAACGATGACTTACAGATCAAGTTTGAGTTTCATGCTGATTGCATTATTCTTGTGTGATTTACGGCCCTTGGAAATATGGAAAAGCACCAAAATATCAGTTTTCCGGAGTTTTTTTGGAAACGCTTCAATGGAATGATTTCATTTTTGGTAAACTACTATAGAACGATGACTTACAGATCAAGTTTGAGTTTCACGCTGATTGCATTATTCTTGTGTGAGCTTTCGTCCTTGGAAATATGGAAAAGCGCAAAAATTTCAGTTTTCCGGACCTTTTTTGGAAACGCTTCAACAGAATGATTTTATTTTTGGTAACCTACTATAGAAGGATGACTTACAGATCAAGTTTGAGTTTCATGCCGATTGCATTATTCTTGTGTGAGTTACGGCCCTTGGAAATATGGAAAAGCACCAAAATATCAGTTTTCCGGAGTTTTTTTTGGAAACGCTTCAACGGAATGATTTCATTTTTGGTAAACTACTATAGAACGATGACTTACAGATCAAGTTTGAGTTTTACGCTGATTGCATTATTCTTGTGTGAGCTATGGCCCTTGGAAATATGGAAAAGCGCCAAAATTTCAGTTTTCCGGACCTTTTTTGGAAACGCTTCAATGGAATGATTTCATTTTTGGTAACCTACTATAGAAGGATGACTTACAGATCAAGTTTGAGTTTCATGCTGATTGCCTTATTCTTGAGTGAGTTATTGCCCTTGGAAATATGGAAAAGTGCCAAAATATCAGTTTTCCAGACTTTTTCTGGAAACGCTTCAACAGAATGATTTCATTTTTGATAACCTACTATAGAACGATGACTTACAGATCACGTTTCATTTACACTCTGTCCATCCATCCGTCAGTCTGTCAGTCAGTCTGTCAGCCGTACTTTAGTTTTCTGGACTTTTTTTGGAAACGCTTCAACGGAATGATTTCATTTTTGGTAACCTACTATAGAACGATGACTTACAGATCAAGTTTCATTTACACTCTGTCCATCCATCCGTCAGTCTGTCAGTCAGTCTGTCGGTTATACTTTAGTTTTCTGGACTTTTTTTGGAAACGCTTCAACGGAATGATTTCATTTTTGGTAACCTACTATAGAACGATGACTTACAGATCAAGTTTCATTTGTACTCTGTCCATCCGTCAGTCTGTCAGTCAGTCTTTCAGTCATACTTTAGTTTTCCAGACTTTTTTTTGGAAATGCTTCAACCAAATGATTTCATTCTTGGTAACCTACTATAGAACAATGACTTACAGATCAAGTTTGAGTTTCATGGTGATTGCATTATTCTTGCGTGAGTTATGACCCTTGGAAATATGGAAAAGCGTCAAAATATCAGTTTTCTGGACTTTTTTTTGAAATGCTTCAACCGAATGATTTCATTCTTGGTAACCTACTATAGAATGATGACTTACAGATCAAGTTTGAGTTTCATGGTGATTGCATTATTCTTGTGTGAGTTATGACCTTGGAAATATGGAAAAGCACCAAAATATCAGTTTTCCGGAGTTTTTTTGGAAACGCTTCAATAGAATGATTTCATTTTTGGTAAACTACTATAGAACAATGACTTACAGATCAAGTTTGACTTTCATGCTGATTGTCTTATTCTTGTGTGAGTTATGGCCCTTGGAAATATGGAAAAGCGCCAAAATTTCAGTTTTCCGGACTTTTTTTGGAAATTCTTCAACAGAATGATTTCATTTTTGGTAACCTACTATAGAAGGATGACTTACAGATCAAGTTTGAGTTTCATGCTGATTGCCTTATTCTTGTGTGAGTTATTGCCCTTGGAAATATGGAAAAGCGCAAAAATATCAGTTTTCCGGACTTTTTCTGGAAACGCTTCAACATAATGATTTCATTTTTAGCTCAACTTGACGAAGTCAAGCTGAGCTATTGCCATCACTTCTCGTCCATCGGCGTACGTACGTACGTACGTTAGTTAGTATGTTAGTACGTACATCCACAATTTCCTTTGGCACACCTCACAGGTCGCATTTATGATCAGATTACTTTGAAACTTGGTATGCTTGTTTGGGGTGACCTCTAGATGGGAGCTATCGATTTTCTTCAATTTCCCTGAAAAAATGTTGCCGCGGCCAATGTTCTTAGAACTTAGTTTAGTCAAACCACAATATTTCCCTTTGGCACACCCTACAGGGCACATTTATGATTTGATTGCTTTGAAACCTGGTATGCTTGTTTAGGGTGACCTCTAGATGAGAGCTATCGATTTTCTTCAATTTCCTGCAAAAAATGTTGCCACGGCCAACATTCTTAGAACTTAGTTTAGTCAGACCTCAATATTTCCCTTTGGCACACCCTACAGGGCACATTTATGATCAGATTGCTTTGAAGCCTGATGTGCTTGTTTGGGGAGACCTCTAGATGGGAGCTATCGATTTTCTTCAATTTCCGTCAAAAAATGTTGCCGCGGCCAACGTTCTTAGAACTTAGTTTAGTCAGAAGACTCAATATTTCCCTTTGGCACACCCTACAGGGCACATTTATGATCAGGTTGCTTTGAAACCTGACATGCTTGTTTGGGGTGACCTCTAGATGGGGGCTATCGATTTTCTTCAATTTCCATCAACAAATGTTGCCGCAGCCAACATTCTTAGAACTTAGTTTAGTCAGACCACAATATTTCCCTTTGGCTCACCCTACAGGGCACATTTATGATTAGATTGCTTTGAAACCTGGTATGCTTATTTACGGTGACCTCTAGATGGGAGCTATCGATTTTCTTCCATTTCCATGAAAAAATGTTGCCACGGCCAACGTTCTTAGAACTTAGTCTAGTCAGACCACAATATTTCCCTTTTGTACACCCTACAGGGCACATTTATGATCGGATTGCTTTGAAACCTGGCATGCTTGTTTGGGGAGGCCTCTAGATGGGAGTTGTTGATTTTCTTCGGTTTCTGTCAAAAATTGTTGCCACTGGCAATGACCTTCAGTTAACTTAGTAAAAGATTAGTGCAGTTAAGCATCAATATTTCCCTTTGAAACAACCTGCAGGGCACATTTATGATTGGATCGCTTGCAAACTTGGTGAGCTTGTGTGGGGTGACATCTATATGGGAGCTGTCAATTTTCTTCCGTTTCTGTCAAAAAATGTTGACCTTTGAACTTAGTTTAGTCATACCTCAATATTTCCCTTTAACATGGCCTTCAGGGAATGTTTATGATCGGATCACTTTGAAACTTGGTACGTGTGTTCTGTGTGACCTCTAGATGTGAGTTGTTGCTTTTTTTCATTTCCATAAAAATTTATTGTCGTTATCACCAACCTTTGAACTTACTGCATTTGTGCATCAGCTTATCCCTTTTGCACTCTCTGCAGGGTATATTTATGAATTTCCATAAAAAAAACCCATTGCCACAAGCAATGACCTTCTACTTAGTGCATTAACATCTTCCTTTGGCATGCCTCAGAGGACACATTCATTATCAGGTTGTTTTGAAACTTTGTATGCTTATGCAGGGTGACAAAGATAGGAGCTATTGATTTTCTTTCCATTTAAATCAAAAACTGTTGCTTTTAGCAACAATCTTTGAATTTATTGCATTTGTGCATCAAAATTCTTTGACATGGCCTACAGGTCGCATTTATCATAGGATTGTTTTTGAACTTGGTGTGCTCATTAGGCAAGAACTTTAGATAAGAGCTATTGATAAGCATTCATTTCTGTGAAAAAAGTTGCCATTTACAATAACCTCTGAACATACTGCATTTGTGTATCAACATTCTTCCTTTAGCCAGTCTTACAGTTTACATTTAAAACGCATGGATTACTCTTGACTTTGTGCACACACAATGCTGTTATGTTGAAATTTCAAAAAATAACATTGGTACCAATGATCTTCAATTTTGCCTTTTCATTTATAACTTACCAAGTTCAAGTTTGTCAAGTTGAGCTACAGTGTCATTGACACTTTCATTGGTAACCTACTATAGAACGATGACTTACAGATCACGTTTCATTTACACTCTGTCCATCCATCTGTCAGTCTGTCAGTCAGTCTGTCGGTCGTACTTTAGTTTTCCTGACTTTTTTTGGAAACGCTTCAACGGAATGATTTCATTTTTGGTAACCTACTATAGAACGATGACTTACAGATCAAGTTTCATTTGTACTCTGTCCATCCGTCAGTCTGTCAGTCAGTTTTTCAGTTATACTTTAGTTTTCCAGACTTTTTTTGGAAATGCTTCAACCGAATGATTTCATTCTTGGTAACCTACTATAGAACGAT
Source organism: Pictodentalium vernedei (assembly GCA_031216915.1). Classification (NCBI taxonomy): domain Eukaryota; kingdom Metazoa; phylum Mollusca; class Scaphopoda; order Dentaliida; family Dentaliidae; genus Pictodentalium; species Pictodentalium vernedei. The sequence continues at coordinate 363,162,937 of CM062295.1, read as the reverse complement.
GACTTACAGATCAAGTTTGAGTTTCATGGTGATTGCATTATTCTTGTGTGAGTTATGACCCTTGGAAATATGGAAAAGCGTCAAAATATCAGTTTTCTGGACTTTTTTTGGAAATGCTTCAACGGAATTCATGCCGATCACATCTAGGTTATAACATTTGTATAATTATTAATGCTCATTAGTCCGGTTTGGGACATTGTATTGCTTCAGCGATACGAGCGCTCTTGTTACTAACAGTAATGGCCACCAAATGGTTAGGTGTGAATGGACACCAGCCGAAGGGAAACAGCAAAATTAATTTCAACAAACACGCCCAATAGAAAAGATAATGAATGTAATTTAGACTGGTTCCCAAAAGGTTGTTTTGATTTTTTATCAATCCATTTGATCGGTACAGCTTCAAACAAAAGAAACAGACTCTTCACCTTTGGGTTTAAACATTGGAATTACAATTTGTTTATTTAAATGAATTTTAATGCATGGGCTGTGTAATAAACTCAGAACACGATGTGTGTTTGAATAGGTGGGTGTTTTACATAACTTGTTGGAATGGTGCCTACAGCTTTTGCAAAATATGACTACACCATTCCAACGAGTTATGTAAAACACTCACAGATTCAAACACACATCACGTTCTGTCTATTTATGAAGAGAATGAATGTTTATGTTTGTGTAACAGTCGTAAAGATTCAGAGCTCCTTTTAGCAATGACCTTCAAGGGATGAGCTACCAGCTTGCTTGTTTTCCCACTGATCACCCACTTTCAGAATCATTTGTTTTTGTTTCAGCCACAGTGAAGTTGTCCACGTTTGTGCTGTTGGTGATGGCTGTAATCAGCAGATGGTTGAGTTAACAGAAGAGGAATATGGCATGCTAGTCCAAAGTAAACTGTTCATGTATGACATCAATGCACACCTACTTTATGACATGATGCTCTTATATTTAACTTGTACTTAATCAGATAATCAGGATATTTTGCTTGTGATTAATACTAACATGGAAAATCCTTTTTAGCTCACCTGACTTTCAGTCAGGGGAGCTCTAGTGATCACTCGTCATCCGTTAATTGATATTTGAGATAATAGTTTGTTATGACATCGCATTTTGATTTTGTTCAAATCAAGTTGTCTCGCCCCTCGGTAGAGCCACGCCCAAAAAGTGTTCTTAAATCTTAAAAAATCTTCTTCTCATGAACCAGCAATAGCAGAGGCTTGATATTTGGTGTGCAGCTTCCTTTTGAGGTGTAGACTCAGATTTGTTCAAGAGAAGTTTGAGGAGCTATATTTGCCTTCGATATGGGAGGGACAATAAGAATTTTTACCCCACCCAAAATTTCTATTTTCCAAACGGAGAGGCAGATTTGAACAAAATTTGAAATGAGGGCTTGTTGGATCGTAAGTCCTTAATTTATGCCAAAAATTGTTTTCCTGTTGTCCCATGGGACCCGCTGGAGCTAAAAATAGAACAAAATTAAAACGCCCATATCTCCAAAACTACACGGCACTGAGTATTGTTACTTGGTGTGAAGCTTCCTCAGGACGAACATAATGGAATGGTCCAAAAAAATTGCTATTGGTTTTATCATGGGGTACTTTTTTGGGACTTTGAAAAAGTGCTGAGTCAGCATTTTTTAACACTGTGGGTAATGGGAAAAACATTTAAGACTACTTTTCTCCCAAACCACTGCTCCAAAAGCTTTCAAATTTCACATATAACATCTTTGGAAGATTATTTCACATGTTTATTGAAATCAAATTCCTGGGTCCATATTTGGGCTCTCTGTGGGAGCCCAAATGTTTAAATTAGTGCAGTATGAGGAATATTATTTAAAAATCTTCTTCTTCAGATCTACCAATCAGAATCTTTTGATATTTGGTATGCAGCATGCTTAGGGGGGTGAGATTCAAGTTTGTTCAAGCCAAGTCCCTGGGTTCATATTTGGTCTCACTGTGGGAGCCCGAATTATAACTTACTTCAAAATGAGGAATTTTCTTTGAAAATCTTCTTCTTCAGATCCAGTAGTCAGAATGTTTTGATATTTGGTATGCAGCATCCTTAGGGGGGCGAGATTGAAATTTGTTCAAGCCATGGCCCTAGGTTCATATGCGGGCTCACTGTCGGAGCTCGAATTGTAACTTAGTTCAAAATGAGGAATTTTCTTTGAAAATCTTCTTCCTCAGATCTAGCAGTCAGAATGCTTTGATAGTTGGTATGCTGCATCCTTAGGGGGGTGAGATCCAAGTTTGTTCAAGCCAAGTTCCTGGGTTCATATTTGGGCTCCCTGTTTGAGCCCGAATTATAACTTAGTTCAATATGAGGAATATTCTTCAAAAATCTTCATCTTCACATCCACCTGTCAGAATCTTTTGATATTTGGTATACAGCATCCCACTGGAGGTGAGTTTCAAGTTTGTTCAAGCCAAGTCCCTGGGTTCATATTTGGGAGACCGGATTATTACATAGATCATTGTGAGGAATATTCTATAAAAATCTTTTTTTTTTAGATCCACTGGTCAGAATCTTTGGATATTTGGTATAAGCTTTTCTTAGGAGGGGCAGAAGCAACTTGTTGAAATCAATTCCCTGGGTTGATATTTAGGCTACCATGTCAGGTGAACGCCCTCAGACAAAGTCAAGCTGAGCTAATCTAATCACTCTCCATCCCTTGTCCGTCCATCAATCCATCCATACATCCATCGTCTGTACGTCGTCCATCAGCACCATGTTTTGGTCTTCTTCTCCAAAACCACTGGGCCATTTCAAGTGAAAGTTCCAGAGGGGCATTACATTTTTGTTCAACACAACATGCCCAGCCCCATAGGGAGGGGATGGGGGAAAATGCTCCAAAATATTTTTAAAATCTTCTTCTCATGAACCAGTGGGTACAATGACTTGATATTTGTTATAGAGCTTCCTTTTGAGGTGTAGAATCAAATTTGTTCAAACAAACTTCGTGAAGCAATATTTGGCTTTTGAAGGGGTAAGATTTTTGGTCCCGTCCAAAATTTCTATTTTCTGAACCAATGGTCCGATTTGAATGAAATTCGGTATGTGGTATTATTGGGTCACAAGTACTTAATTCATGCAAAAAAAAAAAAAAATTCCCGCATCCCCATGAGAACCTCAGGAGCTAAAAATAGAAATATTTTCAAATGCCCATATTTCCCAAATTACACCGAACAGAGAAATGTTATTTGGTATGAAGCATCCTTAGGACCAGTAGAATTGAATGGTAAAAACAAATTGCCATCGATTAAGTTAAGGTGTTCTGTAGAGGGCATCGAAAAAATGCTGAGTCAGCATATTTGCAAAATTTTAAAAAATCTTTTCTCCAGAACCAATCATCAGAATCTTTTGATATTTGGTATACAACATCCATAGGGGTGTCAGGTACAAAATTGTTAAACTGAATCTCATTGGTTCATATTTGGGCTGAATACAGGAGCCCAAATTTTTAACTTCGGGCAATATGGGGAGTATTCTTTAAAAATCTTCATCTTCAGAACCACCAATCAGAATCTTTTAATGTTTGGTATACATCATTGTTATGAGGGTCAGATTGAAGATTGTTCAAACTAAGTCCCTACGGCCTAGGTTAATATTTGTCCAGATTTTAACTTAGTGCAATATGGGGGTAATTTTAAAAAATCCTCTTCTTCAGAACCAGAAGTCAGAATGCTTTTATATTTGGTATACAACATCTCTAGGGGGGGGGGGGGGGTCAGATTCAAGTTTGTTCAAATCAGGTCCCTAGGTATATATTTGGGCTCGCTATGGTAGCCCAAATTTTAACTTAGGGCAATCTGAGGAAATTTCTTTAAAAATCTTCCTCTTCAGATCCACCAGTCAGAATGCATTCACATTTGGTATACAACATCTCTAGGGGGGGGGGGGGGGCAGATTCAAGTTTGTTCAATTTGAGGGCCTGGGTTAATATTTGGGCTCCATATGGGAACCTGAAATGTAACTTAGTGCAATATGAGAAAATTTCTTTAAAAATCTTCTTCTTCAGATCCACCAGTCAGAATGCTTTTATATTTGGCATATAATATCTCTAGGGAGATGAGATTCAAATTTGTTCAAATCAGATCTGTAGGTATATATTTGGGCTCGCTATGGTAGCCCAAATTTTAACTTAGTGCAATATGAGGAAATTTCTTTAAAAATCTTCCTCTTCAGATCCACCAGTCGGAATGCTTTCATATTTGGTATACAACATCTCTAGGAAGGACAGATTCAACTTTGTTCAAATCGAGTGCCTGTGTTAATATTTGGGCTCCCTATGGGAGCAAGAATTGGCCATGTAGCTGAAGAATTAGAAATTTTGTATTCAGTACCCTCTAGAGGTGTGAAGCTAAGATTAATCCACATAGGTTGTATCAAGGGGTTTTGTAGGGGAACTCCACATTTTACATTATGATCAACTGAAGAAAAGGCATGATGCTCGGACTGTTTTTGTCACTCCTGAGGGGCTCAAGGTTTGAAAATGTATCCTATGGCGATGGATTGATTCATGTTTATATTGTGTTCTGTTCAAGGTGAGCACTTCAGGCCATGTGGGGCCTCTTGTTTCAGGTTTTCCCCAAAGAACTGTACATGCAATTGTCAATCTTTCGATTTTGAAAATGGGAGGTGCGCTGTATACTGCAAGCTACCATTTGATGTGAAGTGCGCTATTGTTGTGTCCTGGCATCGGGGAAATGTTTTAAAGAACATCAGCGAACATCTTTTAATTGTTCACTCCATTGATGCATAGTAAGAAGGGATTCCAAAAATATTACCCTATTTTTAGCTCATCTTGACAAAGTCAAGCTGAGCTAATCTAATCGCCTCTCGTCCGTCGTCCGTCAACACCATGTTTTGGTCTTCTCCTGCAAAGCCACTGGGCCAATTTAAGTGAAAGTTTGTGTGAGTGATGGTCCCAAAGGGGCATTTCATTTTTGTTCAACTCAGTATGCCCGGCCCCATAGGGAGGGAGTGGGGGAAAATGCTCCAAAATATTTTTAAAATCTTCTTCTCAAGAACCAGTGTGTGCAATGACTTGATATTTGCTATGGAGCTTCCATATGAGGTGTAGAATGAAGTTTGTTCAAACGAAGTTCGTAAAGTAATATTTGGCTTTGTAATAGGAGGGGTAAGATTTTTGGCTCCGCCCAAAATTTCTATTTTCTGAACCAATGGTCCGGTATGAACCAAATTTGGTTTATGGTAGTATTGGGTCATAAGTACTTGACCCATGCAAAAAAAAAAAATCCCGCATCCCCATGGGAACCCTGGGAGCTAAAAATAGAAATATTTTCAAACGCCCATATTTCCCAAACCCCACGGAACAGAGAGCTTTTATTTGGTATAAAGTATCCTTATGACCAGTAGAATTGAATGGTAAAAAAAAATTGCCATCGGTTACGTTAGGGTGTTCTGTAATGGGCATCGAAAAAATGCTGAGTCAGCATATTTGCAAAAATTAAAAAAAATCTTTTCTCCAGAACCAATCATCAGAATCTTTTGATATTTTGTATACAGCATTCATAGGGGGGTCAGATAAAAGTTTGTTCAAATAAAGCTCATTGGTTCATATTTGGGCTCTTTACAGGAGCCCGAAGTTTTAACATAGGGTAATATGGGGAATATTCTTTAAAAATCTTCTTCTTCAGAACCACCAGTCAGAATCTTGTAATATTTGGTATACATCATTGTTATGAGGGTCAGATTCTAGATTGTTCAAACCAAGTCCCTAGGTTAATATTTGGGCTTCCTACGGAAGCCCAAATTTTATCTTTGTTCAATATGGAGGGTAATTTAAAAACATCTTCTTCTTCAGATCCATCAGTCAGACTGCTTTGATATTTGGTATGCAACATCTCTATGGGGGTCAGATTCAAGTTTGTTCAAATCAAATCCCTAGGTATATATTTGGGCTCACTATGGTAGCCCAAATTTTTACTTAGTGCAATATGAGAAAATTTCTTTAAAAATCTTCTTCTTCAGATCCACCAGTCGGAATGCTTTTATATTTGGTATACAACATCTCTAGGGGGATCAGATTCCAGGTTGTTCAATTCGAGTGCCTAGGTTAATATTTGTTCTCCATATGGGAACATGAAATTTAACTTAGTACAATATGAGGGAATTTCTTCAAAAATCTTCTTCTTCAGATTCACTTGTCAGAATGCTTTCACATTTGGTATACAACATCTCTAGGGGGGGGGGGGGGGGGGGGGTCAGATTCAAGTTTGTTCAAATCAGATCCATAGGTCAATATTTGGGCTCGCTATGGTAGCCCAAATTTGAGCTTAGTGCAATTCGAAGAAATTTCTTTAAAATTTCTCTTCTTCAGATCCAACAGTCAGAATGCTTTCATATTCGGTACACAACATCTCTAGGGAAGGTCAGATTTAACTGTGTTCAAATCAACAGCCTGGGTTAATATTTGGGCTCTCTATGGGAGCCGGAATTGGCCATTTTGCTGAAGAATTAAAAATTTTGTATTCAGTACCCTCTAGAGGTACTAAGATTAATCCACATAGGTTGTATCAAGGGGTTTCATAGGGGAGCTCTGCATTTTACTTATGATCAACTGAAGAAAAGGCATGTTGCCCAGATTATTTTTGTCACTCCTGAGGGACTCCAGGATTGACAGTGTAGTCTATGGAGATGGCTTGCTTAATGTAGACTCATTCTTGGACTCTGTTTAAATTGTGTTCTGTACAAGATGAGCGCTTCAGGCCCCGTGGGGCCTCTTGTTTGAATAAGCTTTTTGCAGCATAATCAAATTTATTTGAGTTTGGTATAATGCATGAAATGCAACTTCAATTGAGCAATCGTCAGTCAGTTATCAGATGACTCTCCACAGAATGCATGAGTGAAAAGACAGTGAGTACAAAACCATATCATGTGACCCTCTCATCAGAACAAGCTCAACAAGCTCATTCCAGTGAGGAGATGTCGCATGATATGGTTTTGTTGAAACTTAAAAAAAATTTGTTTGTTATGCAATGGATGCAGCTGATTCGTTAGGTAATGGTTAATTGCTCGCTAGTTGGAACTGAAGCATACTGTTGTCTACTCACAAAAAGTAAAATTTGCTGGTGTGATGGCATGCAAAAGTGACAGCTCGCCTTAAAATCGAAAGACTGAACAGTGCAACATTTTTATGCCCCCGACTTAAGTCGGGTGGCATATAGTGATTGAAGTGTGCATGTGTCCATCTGTCCGTGTGTGTGTCCAAGCCAGTAACTTGAAAACGGTTAGGTCATCAAACTTCTCACAATTATAAAGGACCATGGGAGGATGTGTCACACACCATAGCCGTGTTCGTACCTTCAAGGTCAAGGTCACATTTCAGGGTCAGACTAAAAATTGGTCAATATTCGTGTCTCAGCCATAACTCAGAAACGAATCATAGTACAATTGTTAAACTTCCTTTTACAAATGTTAAGGACAGTCAGAATGTGTGTCGCGTATAATAGTTTCCGCCGCATCTGCAAGGTGGATGTCACAATTGACCTTCATATGTTGAGGGTCACAAATTGTGTCTCAAGCATAACTCCAAAACTACTACAATCTTCTAACATCGCTCAATTATAAAGGACAATGGATGGATGTGTCACACACCACAGCCAGGTCTGTAAGGTCAAGGTGAAGGTCACATTTCAAGGTCACACTGAACACGGTTAGGCCACAGTCATCAAACTTCACACAATTATAAAGGAACATGGGAGGATGTGTCACACACCATATCCGGGTTCGTACCTTCAAGGTCAAGGTCACATTTCAAGGTCACACTAAAAATCGGTCAATATTCGTGTCTCAGCCATAACTTAGAAACGAATCGTAGTACAATCGTTAAACTTTTTACGAATGTTAAGGACAATCAAAAGGTGTGTCGCATATAATAGTTTCTGCCGCATCTGCAAGGTGGAGGTCACAAGGGGGAGGCGCATGTGTTACCTTAGTAACATTTTTCTTGTTTCTTTTCTTTATTCCCATACACACTCAATGGATGAACGTATCAAGTAATGATTCACAAGCTTGGATGCAGCTAATTATGAGCCCTGTACATTCATGTACCTTATTTCCAAAATATATTTTTTTTCATTATAACAGATTGACATTAACTCCCTAGATTTTGAATTACGCATTCAAATGAAGCCTTCTGATAGCTTTTGGGCCAAAAGCCACCAGAAGGCTTCATGTGAATGGACAGTTCAATTTTTTCTGAGAGATCCCCTCAAACAAATCTGCTATTATTGCGTGTGCCTTAGGAGCTCACACAGATGTCTACAGTATCTAAATGCAATGCAGTGATCTTAAAGGACCACATGCGGACTTGCCCCCTTCAAGGGGAATCTGTTCCCTACTTTTTCCATCCACCTGCTAGTTACTGGCTTTAAATAACTTAATGAGGTGATTAACTTGTAGATATTATTTGTATTATTACTTGTGCTAAAATGAGGTGATTAACTTGTAGAGATTATTTGTATTATTACTTGTGCTAACAGACTCATCAATATATGGCCAGAGATGAGGTCTCATCTTCAATACACCATCTCGGAAACCCACGTGGTGGTAATGACCTGTACTTATTATTATTAAAAGTTTCAATACAAGTGTATTCCAGCCAAGCCTGGAAGTAAGCAATCTATCATTTGCAGAATGAGGTTCCCAGAGGGTAAATTTGCTAGTGCTATCCCATACAGTGGACTAGAATCCCCCAATTTATCCTCTGGGTACCTCTTTCTGTTCTGGCCTGATACCATGATTCAGATTAAGGTTCACAGAGGGTAAATTTAGCAATGCTATCCGACCGTGCAGGGTAGCATCACCAAATCACCAAATTCACCCTCTGGGGACCTCATTCTGCAGATGACGGTCTGCTTATTTCCAGGCCTGATTCCAGTTAAACAGGTACTGGATTAAAAGGATAATCATCTAGATTATAGGCGTATTGTATCAACCAGTATCCATTTATCAAAGAAGATTTTAATCATCAAACCACTCACCACTCCACTTAATTGGATACTTCTTAATTGAATGACCCCGCATAAACTTCCAAACTCCAAACCATTTACTGTACCTCCAGTGTAAATTTGACCTGTTACTTGCATATAGGTTATATTGTTTATATGATAACTTGGAGCAGTAATTATTGGATTTCATGGGACTTTTGTGTTTAGCTTTATTATTCCCTGCAAGAAAGATACATAATAAATAGTTTTGTTTATTCTTTCATCTTGCCATTCGTCCATCTGTCTACACATTTGTTTATGGGATAACAAGAACGTTAAATATTGGATTTCATTAAATTTGATGTGCCATTTTATATTAACCCTCTACCTAACAAAACGGCCACATCTGCTCACGTAATATGTGAATTCAGCAGTTGTAAAAAATATTGTTTTTAAAAATTTTTCAACAAAACACTATCTATATGTGACCCCTCGTCGAGCTCGTTCCATTGAGGGGACACATGATATGGTTTTATTGAAATTTTTTTTAAAATTTGGAAAAATAGTATTTAAAATAATAAATTTGAATATTGTCTGCAATGGGTAAAAGTTTAACAATGTGTTGACAAGATTGATAATCACAACCGTTTGATGATTTAGAGAGTTTTTACCCTTTATTTTTTGTATTTTTTCTGAAATTTGAATTTCAAATTTTTTTTTATACAGTAACTTGGAACAGTAATATCACATTTCAGTAAATTGTGATTTGCTGCTTTATATTACAGTACAATCCCATTAATTGACTATTGAATAGTCACCTTGCCAGTGAAAATATATTCAATTAACAGGAGTATACAATTAACAGGAAATGGGCCATTTTCCTATCTTCGAGTGATAAACTGGGTATTTATTAGTCGAGTTATGATGAAATCAAATGCGACTTATAGTTTGATGAATGGCGGTTGGGCTGGCGGGTGGGCGTACGTAAACAATTAGTTTCCAGACGATAACTTGATAATGGCTCGACCCACGTTCATGAAACTTCATAGGTAGGTTGGCCTTGGTGAGAGGAAGAAACCTATTTATTTTGGACTCACTAGGTCGAAGGTCAAGGTAACAGTGACCTTGAACATACTAAATCATAAATAATTGGTTTCCAGATGATAACTTGACTATGGTTGAACCCACATTCATGAAACTTCATATGTAGGTTGGCCTTTGTGAGAGGAAGAACCCTATTTATTTTGGACTCGATAGGTCCAAGGTCAAGGTCACAGTGACCCTGAACATAGTAAATCAAAACAATTGGTTTCCGGAAGACAACTTGATAATAGTTCGGCCCACGTTCATGAAACTTCATAGGTAGGTTGGCATCAGTGAGAGGAAGAACTCTATTTATTTTTGACTCACTACGTGAAAGGTTGAGGTCAGCATAGTAAATCCGTAAACAATTGGTTTCCGGACGATAACTTGACAAGGGTTCGACCCACGTTCATGAAACTTCATAGGTAGGTTGGCATTGGTGAGAGGAAGAACCCTATTTATTTTTGGACTCGCTAGGTCAAAGGTCAAGGTCACAGTGACCTTGATCATAATAAATCATAAACAATTGGTCTCCAGATGATAATTTGACAATGGTTCCACCCACGTTCATGAAACTTCATAGGTAGGTTGGCATTGGTGCAAGAAGGAGCTCTATTTATTTTGGAATCACTAGGTCAAAGGTCAAGGTCACAGTGACCCTTCACACAGTAAATTGTAAACAACTGGTTTCTGGACGATAAGTTGATAATGATTAATCCCACTTTTGTGCGGTCACATTTTCTATACTATTCAAAAAAAGTCGGGGTTATTTGATAAAAGTGAGATATATGAAGAAATATATTTATTTATTCATCAAAAAGACAGTTGAGGCATTGCACTGTGACATCTGGTGAATGATTTCGCGATAGTTGTGTGTCTGACAAGCACACATTCCAGGCACTGAGCTGTAGAAGACATGGACGGTCAGTCAGAGAATTTACAACATTCAGTCCAAGACTTCAACACCTTGTAAATGCTCCTCGGTTTGTGAGACAAGTGCGGTTCTCACATGGCATACTCCTCACCAAACGTACAATTTCAGCTTGACTGATGTTATTCCATTCTTCCTGCAGTGCAGAGGCGAGTTCCTGGACATTGGTAGGAGGCTGTTGGCGTTTTTGTAGGCGTCTGCCAAGCATATCCCAGATGTGCTCGATTGGTGAAAGGTCTGGACTTAGTGCTGGCTGAGGCAGTGTAGTTATGTTCTGCTCCTGGAGAAACTCTGTAGCGACATGGGCCCTGTGTGCTCTTGCATTGTCATCTTGGAAAATGAATTGACGGCTGTGACGTCGCGCAAATGACAGACACATGAGCTGCTAACATGTTGTCATGGTAGTACTACCCTGTGACATGCCCTTGGATGCCATGTAATGCTGTTATTCTTGTCACACCATAACCAATCCACCACCAAAATGACCGTGCTGCCTAACAGTTACGTCATCGTATCATTCGTTCCACCGCTGCCACACTCTGTTTTGTCTGTCGTGGAAGTCAAGAGTGAACCTCAAATCATCGGAAAACATGGCGTTGCTCCACCGACAATTGTCCCAGCACTGTCGTGCTCCACACCGATTACGCCTTGCTGCGATGTGACGTTCAATTCAAAAGTGGAATTATTCTAGTCGTCGAGCGTACAAATTCCAGCTGTGTAGGCGACTTTGGATAGTCTGACCGCTGACTCGCACATCTGTGGCTCGGTGCAGCTGCTGTCCAATTTCTGAGGCACTTTGATGGCGGTTACGTAATGCTGTGGTTCGGATGAAACGATCCTAGTTAGCAGTTGTTGCCCTTGGATGACCTGAATGACGTCTGTCATCAACATTGCCTGTCTGACGGTAGCGTGACCACAACCTGTTAATCACTGATTGAGTAACGTTGAGAATTTGAGCCAATGCAGTCTGTCTGTTGCCAGCTTCCAACATGCCAACATGTAAATGTTCGACACGTGTCAGTCTTCACATGCCTCAAAACTTACGTTTCAACCAGAAACTATTGATGAACGAGTTTATACCAAGAAAAAAATGCTGAGTCCTCTGAAAAGGCCCATCCAGTACAAACGAAAATTTCAGAACGTGTCCCACAGACATTAACATGGAGCTTGTGCGAAAAACCTACACAAAGTTTTCGTGGGCTGGTGACACTTATAAACTTGGTAGCATACTGATGTGTCCAATCACACGTATCCAATACCATTTTCCAATAGATTACAAGGGAGAGTGCTGGCTCAGTGGTTATGACACTGAACTTCAGATGGTAGCGTCCATGGTCCGATCCCCACCAGGGTAACTGCATTGTGTCCTTGAGCAAGGCACTTTATCCCAATTGCCCACGTGGGTGGATCACTTATCTTCAACAAATGCTAAACCTGCTTTTGTGGAGTTAGTATGTTGGGGTATCTGGCAGTTGCTCAACATTGCTCATTGGTTCTTTCAGGGTACTCCGGCTTCCTCCACCCATAAAACTGTCTAACATGAAGTGACCCTGGCTGTTGAAAGTGTCGTTAAATCCAAATAAATAAATGAATAAATGAATCAAGATTACAAGACTTTTTCAATTAATGGGATTTACTCTATAAGCTATATGCAAGTAAGGAGAAATTTGTACTAAAGGTATGGTAATGTGGTTTTGTGTTTGGAAATTATATTCAATTTTCAGGATTATTCAATTTACAGATATCCAATTAAGAGCACACCTCTGTATTATTATTGTATTGAGCAAGTTCAAATATCATGGTGATTTCTTGAAAAGTGATGAGTTACTGCCCTTCGTTTATTCCTGTTTACTTGAATAGAAATTGATTGTCAGACTTATATACATTTGGGGTTTTCACCTTATATTAACCCTCCGCACTCTGGTAAGAAAATGGCAAAGTTTTCAGTAGGAAATATTTCCCACAATGAAGTTCGATATTTAACCAAATATATCTTGTTTGACAGAGCTCAGCTTCAGTGAGCTCTGTCAAACAAGATATAATTGGTTAAATTCATAGTAAAATCAGAGAGAAAACAGAGTGATTGGAGATAATTCTGTTGCATGACCTGAGTGCTAGGGGTTAACTTTGTATTGGACAAAGTCAAAAAACAATGCAGTTTGTTGAAAATTGTGAGACATTGCTCTTTGTTTTATTATGTTTTACTGAAAATTTTAATGTTTATGTGATATAACATGAGCAGTAATTACCTAATTTCAATGAATTTTAGTTCTTCATTACACTTTTTCTTATATTTGTTAGGGTTTAACAATACTTTTGGCAGCCAATCTCCCCTCATGTTAGACAGTTTTCCAGGTATAGGAAGCTGGAGTACCCGGAGAGAACCACCAAACAGTGACAACATAATAACTCCACACAAGCAGGGTTAGCATTGGTTGAAGACAAGTGCACTTCAGCATGCAGTATACCTAAGTACACAGCGCCACCGTGCCCCCATGAGGGCAATCAGGATTAAGTGCTTTGCCAAAGTCACAATGCAGTATCCCTGGTAGGGATCAAACCTTAAACCTTTCGGTTTGAAGTCCAGCGCTGTAACCACTGAGCCATCATGCTCCTCCATATTCAGTAGATATGCTTCATATCTTTGAAGTAAAATTGTTTAGTCGGTATGGATTTGCCTTGATGCGAATTATGGGAGAGTGCCCATTGACTCTCTCCCATAAATTGTAACAAGGCCCACACATGTGAAGAAATTTTGCAGACCAAAAAATAATTTAGCAAAAATAATTTAGCACTTTACCAATTAACATGGCTTAATAATACTTTCAACAATCAGAATCTTAATGGATAGTTTAATGGTTTGAGGGTGCCCAAGTTCAGACTTCTGCATAATGTGAACGATTTGTAAAGACAAAATCAGCAACTTTTATTTTCAGCTTAAACTTTTTACAGTAGACAATGTGATATCAGCAATCCCTGCTTTGTAATAAACCAAAAACAAACACTGATTAAATTTAGGATAAATTGCAAGCTGAAATACAAAAGCAGTAATTATAATTTTGACAGTTATCGGTTGCATCAAAAGTATAATCAATGATTTTATGTTTAATTTGGAAATTGTACTTGGTATGATTACTTATTGTCTTTGTTCTACAGTAAGGTGCATTGATATACATTGTACTGTGTCTAAACTTTAGGCTGAACAAAGACATTGATGATTATATCTTGATGGTACCATTTGTTTTTCCAGAATTACATTAACCTTTTACCTAACCTAATAACGATTACCTGCCAGTGCTTTTAACAAAAATTGGCATTCAGATTTTATTACTTTTAAAACTCTTGATTCAAAAACATTGCTTAGGATCTCACATTGTAATGTACATGATGAGAGGAGTCGTAAGCTATGTTTTGAAGCAAAAAAGATAATTTTTAGTTATTCCAAGAAATTTTTAGCCAGTGAAAGTGTCATCTGCTGTTTGTGTTAGCTACAAGATTATTTTGAAAGAGCCTCAACCAGAGAAAATAACAAATCTCCATTACCCTTTTCTCAAGAAAATGGCAGCTCCAAAAATGGAAGTAATGAAATTGGCAGCAGCTAAAAGAAAAACAAGGCAAAAAAAAGTTTACCAGGCCATGTTGCATCGTAATTTTGGCTGTCATATGTGCTCTTTTTTACTTCCGCAAACTAAAGCAAAATAAAAATTCATTGTTTTTTTTCAGATAAATTTCACAAGTTTATAAACTGTATGGAATACACTGCTACCTATATTATTCTGTAGATTATGTGGCCAAAAATCATAAAACAAACCATATATGTAAACCTCTGAGGGAAGAGAAATAATAATTCAAAAAATAAAAATATCAAATAAAAAAAACTACCTGCCCACATGACATGGATTTTGAAAACAAAAATGGCCAGAGAAACTAATCTACTTTGTGTGGACAAAAAGACTTGAGATATGGTACCCTTTATATCCAGTCAATACAAGTTCATAACACAAAACAACAGCTTCTCAGAAAATCTATAGATGACTTCTGTTGTCTTCCCATCTCCTGCCTATTGATATATGTCTGACCCAGGTGAGATACCTGGTTCAGGCATATATCAATTAGCAGGAGATAGGAGAACAACAGAAGTCATTGTGAGTGAGACAGATATCTGTCTTCCCCACTTCACATAACAAACCTCATTTGAAGTGTTAATAATTGCTGGGCTATTTCATCATCATCTACATTTGGTGAACAAATATGGCACCCTGCTATGCCACAATCAACACAACTCCCCACCCCACCCCTTACAACTCTTGGATGATTTTTATCCCACCACACCCCACATAACGTTATCAAAATCAATAATTTCAGAAGTAACGTCACAGGAATGCAAAATCCTGATCAGGGTTGGAGTATCCGTATTCGTATTTGGTATTCAGTCGTATTCAATACATTTTTAGCTCAACTTTGACGAAGTCAGATGTGAGCTATTGTCATGGCCCGTCGTCCGTCGTCCGTCTGTCCGTCTGTCCGTACGTCAACAATTGGCTATGGCTCGGGCTAGAGGTCGTATTTATGAACCGATCTTTACGAAACTTCTTGTGTACCTTTGTTATGACCCTGGGACGGGAACGAGTGTTTTTAGGTGTGGTCCGAAATTCAAGATGGCTGCCAGTGGCCATTTTGTACCGATGATGCAAAAATCAGTTTTTTGTACAGAACTTCTGTATGAAAGTTCTGATTTGAATAAAGTTTTGTATAAATGTTTAGTACCATGGGATACATCACATATAATACGGGTTTTTTTCTCGTGCGTAAATTATGCAAATTAGACTGACTTTGATTTATTTAGTGTTACTTTCAGAGCTGTAAGTGCCAAGCTGCTATGGCTCGGGCTAGAGGCCGTATTTATGAACCGATCTTTACGAAACTTCTTGGGTACCTTTGTTATGACCGTGGGACGAGAACGAGTGTTTTTGGGTGCGGTCCGAAATTCAAGATGGCTGCCAGCTGCCATTTTGTACCGACGATGCAGAAATCTGTTTTTTGTACAGAACTTCCATATGAAAGCTCTGATTTGAATAATTTTTTGTATGAATGTTTAGTACCATGGGATACATCACATATAATACAGGTTTTTTTCTCGTACGTAAATTGTGCAAATTAGACTAATTTTGATGTTTTTTGGGGTTACTTTCAGCACTGTAAGTGCAAATGCCAATACGGCTCGGGCTAGAGGCCGTATTTATGAACCGATCTTTACGAAACTTCTTGGGTACCTTTGGTATCACCATGGGATGAGAACGAGTGTTTTTGGGTCCGGTCCGAAATTCAAGATGGCCGATGGCAGCCATTTTGTACAAAATTAGGTGCAATCAGATTTTTGCACAGAACTTCCATATGAAAGCCCTGATTTGAATATTTTTTTTGTGTGAATGTTTAGTACCATGGGATGCATCACATATAATACGGGGTTTTTTCTCGTGCAGAAATTATGCAAATTAGATGAACTTTGATTTTTTCAGTGCGACTTACACACAGTAAGTACACATGTCAATACGCCTCAGACTAGAGTCTGTATTTATGAACTGATCTTCACGAAATGTCTTGGGTACCTTTGTTATCACCTTGGGACGAGAACGAGTGTTTCTGGGTGCGGTCTAAAATTCAAGATGGCTGCCAGTGGCCATTTTGTACCAAAATTAGGCCTAATCAGTTTTTTGTACACAACTTCTATACAGCTCAGACCAGAGGCCATATTTATGAACCAATCTTTACGAAACTTCTTGGGTACCTTTGTTATCACCGTGGGATGAGAGCGAGTGTTTTTGGGTGTGGTCCGAAATTCAAGATGGCCACCAGCAGCCATTTTGTACCAAAATTAGTGCAATCAGTCTTTTGTATAGAACTTCTGTATGAAAGTTCTGATTTTAATAAATTTTTGTATGAATGTTTAGTAACATGGAATACATCACATATTGTAAGGGTTTTTTTTTCGTGCAGAAATTATGCAAATTAGATGAACTTTGATTTATTCAGTGCAACTTACACAATGTAAGCACACATGTCAATACGGCTCAGGGTAGAGGGTGTATTTATGAACCGATCTTCACAAAACTTCTTGGGTACCTTTGCTATCTCCTTGGGATGAGAATGAGTGTTTCTGGGTACGGTCCAAAATTCAAGATGGCTGCCAGTGGCCATTTTGTACCGAAATTAGGTCCAATCAGTTTTTTGTCACAAGTTCTATACAGCTCGTATTTATGAACTGATCTTCACAAAACGTCTTGAGTACTTTTGTTTTCACCTTGGGACAGGAACGAGTGTGTTTTGGGGTGCCTTTGTTATCACTGTGCTATGAGAACAAATATTTTGGGGTTCAGTCAGACCCACTCTGGGACTCAAAGATTTTTTCTAGTTCAGCATCTGACTGTCACCCACCTTTACAATACTTTACCTATACATTTGTTACAGGCAACGGTCAGTATTTATGTACAGACCGTTACAATACTTTATATGTACCTTTGTTATCAGGTCATTACCTAGATGTTTGTCATTGCTGTGTCACATACTATACATGTACATGTCTTTGTCTTGACAAGTTGAGCTACAGTGTCATTGACACTTTCATTTCAAGTATTCAATTGTATTCAGTATTCGTGCAATTTTAAAGTATTCGTATTCGAATACAGTCAAATTTGAGATGTATTCATGAATACTTTTTGAATACTTTTCTTGTTTTTAATACACATGTATACAGTATTTCTAAAAAAAATATTGTGATTATCTCTATTAGAAAGTAGTAAAGAATTAAACTAATACTTTTGAAGTGCACATATCAGGTCCATCAAATAGTACATCAACCTTCATACTACACATGAAGGTAAGTTCAATTATTTATCTGCCCTTTGATAGCAAACTCTTCATTGTTCAAAATTTGTTTCATTGTAAACTGAACATTGTAATTGTACAGATTATTCTTTGGACAAAGGATATCAGTCTGGCCAAAGTATTGATTTTTAATCCCTAAACAACTCCATTATCCATTTAATACTAATCTAATATTTTTCTACAGAAATGGTAGAAATAAGGTGTAGACTGATAGATCTGTAAAATTATTGTGCTTGAATTACAACATTTTTCCAATAGTGCAGTAATGGCTGAATTGATTTTTGTGAATAGCACTGGCCAGTTTTTTTTTATTCTCACCAGCAATGTATGTTTAAATATTAATAAAAGACATGAAGCAAAGAAGCCACAATTAGCCACAATTAATAGACATTATTGGGGGTCATAAAATGCAGTTTAGAAGAAAAAAACTTTAAAAAATACCAAAACAATTGTGTAAATTTCTCACAGTTCTCTATTTAATGATGACTGTGTATGCACTAAACAACAAAACATTGGATGAGTACTGTGCACATTTTGCTAATTGTTTTCTAAATAAATTGATATTTGAAATTTTTTTTTTATTTCTTTTGTTTGTCATTAATGCCAACTTATGTCTGTTGATTGGATTCTAAAGGATTAAGAGATCCACCCTCTGAAAAAACTAATTCTTCACCTATAATCTCTTATACCCTTAATCCCAATAAGAATGATCAAATTATCATCCATTTACAAGAAATAATTTTGAAAAGTATTCAAGTATTCATATTTGTATTCATGAATACATTGTAAAGTATTCGTATTCAATACATTTGAAATTTGAAATGTAGGAAAAAAACCCTCACGAAAAAAAAACCCTCACGGAAAAAAACCCTCAAGAAAAAAACCCTCACCTTTTTTGCATGGGTGGGAAAAAACCCCTCAAATGAAAAAAAAATTTTTTGTTGATTGTTCAAATCAGAAAAAAAATAAATAAAATTAATTCTTTTTATTCACTATTTTTGAACTGTAAATCCTATAACATTCTCAACGAAATATAAAGATAATGTCAACAAAAAAAACTACATAGCACAATGAACAAGATGTTGTGAGGATGGTGACAGAAAAAGAATGTAGCAGAATGGAATTGTTACTAATAATTGCAAGAATTTCTTATAACATGAAATAAGGGAAAAAATGTGAAGCAAATGTGAAGTAAGCAGCCATGACCTAATTTGATACCAAACTCCAAAAAAAAAAACAAATGTGAAACAAATGTGAAGTAAACCAACAACTTATTTCGTTATCTACCCTGCAACATTCCGCTAGTGTTTGCAGAATTCCGTGAGAACTGTCTATTCACAATTTCTTGAGTTTGGTATCGAATCAAGTCATGGCTGCCATTAGTAGCCATGATTTAATTTGATATCAAACTGAAAAAAAATGTGAAGCAAATGTGAAGTAAACTAACAACTTATTTTGTTATCTACCCTGCAACATTCCACTAGTGTTTGCAGAGTTTCGTGAGAACTGTCTATTCACAATTTCTTGAGTTTGGTATCAAATCAAGTCATGGCTGCTATTAGCAGCGATGATTTCATTTGATGCCAAACTCATAAAAAATGTGAAGTAAACCAACAACTTATTTTGTTATCTACCCTGCAACATTCCTCTAGTGTTTGCAGAATTCCGTGAGAACTGTCTATTCACAATTTCTTGAGTTTGGTATCAAATCAAGTCATGGCTGCTATTAGTAGCCATGATTTAATTTGATATCAAATTAAAAAAAAATGTGAAGCAAATGTGAAGTAAACCAACAACTTATTTCGTTATCTACCCTACAACTTGAGTTTGGTATCAAATCAAGTCATAGAAATATTTTGAAGCTTCAAAAACGGCCCACACCCTTTCCTTCTCTCTCCCCCAGCATTCAGATATTAACTATTTAATGATTGCCATAACTTTCGCTTTGTGATTTCCTCTGTTAAGCCCCAACACTCTGGTGTCAACTCTAATTATCTCTCCTTGTGTTAGCAAATGAATGTTGAAGAAAAACCAGGATTTTTTTTTCATTTGAGGGGTTTTTTTCCTACCCATGCAAAAAAGTGAGGGGTTTTTACTTGAGGGTTTTTTTCTTGAGGGTTTTTTCCGTGAGGGTTTTTTTTTCCGTGAGGGTTTTTTTCCGCACACCGAAATTTGTGTATTCGTATTCATATTCGTATTCATAAAATTTCAAAGTATTCGTATTCGTATTCAATACATTTACAATGTATTCGCCCCAACCCTGATCCTGATTGCCTACGTGAGGCATGTGTACTAAGGTGTACAGCATTTTGATGGTGCACTTGTCTTCAACCAGTACTGACCCTGCTGGTGTGGAGTTTGTACATTAGGGAGTTTGACAGTGCTCACTGCTGCTCAGTGGTTCTCTCTGGGTACTCTGGCTCCATCCACCCAGGAAAACTGTCTGCCACAAGGTGCCCTTGGCTGTCAAAAGTGTTGTTAAACCTCAATTAAATAAAATAACAAGAATGCGAGTTGTTTAAACTCACTTCCGTATATTAACTCATTACTGTTGTGAACCAATACTTGTTTCCATGATATATATACAGAATTTTTCTATACTCTTTCTGAATATGCAGTTCAAGTTTCTCTACGATCAATAAGTAGAACAGCAAATTTCATCATACAAGCCCCCTGCGGGAACCCCGGGAAGTGAAGCAGTACATGTTTACAGTGGGAAAAAATCTCTGTTTCACTGGTAAAATAGGACCCAGTCAGTAATGCTTGGGGCACGAGCCCTCTAAAATAAGCAACATGGGGTATAAACAATTGACTGACCTTGACTTTATCTCCATATTGTAGTCATGATTAGCCATTGTGCAGAAGTATGTGACCTTAAACACCAATAAATAAATAAATAAATAAATAAATAAATAAATAAATAAATAAATAAATAAATAAATAAATAAATAAGTCATACAAGCATTATTTTTATTTCAAGTCTATTGTTCTCATACAGTTGACAAGTACAGAGGCGGAGGAACCAAGGGGGCACAGGGGACATGTGCCCCTCCACTTTTTTCCACCCACATGTTACGTGGTTACACAATGAGTTAAAATGGGCACATGCAAACATGTCAGTAACACAGGCATTCCTGTAATATATTATTTGCAAATCCAAAGAACATTTGGCCAAAGAATCCCACCTTTGATTTAAACATTATTTATTTCGCAAATGCGATGTTATAACAATAATTACATAGTACATTGATGTGGATTCGACAGAAAGCTGTAAGCTTATGGAAGGCCGTTTCCACCAACAGCAAGATTACAGAGTCAACTTGGAGACAATGACAAGAGTCAGAAAATACATAATTAAATTTGTAAAGCCAGAATATATTTGACAGCTAGAATACAAGGTACATTATCTTCACACAAGGTAAGGAATATGGGAACAATATGGCGTGACTCGCAGTAATTTTGTAGTCATGTATATTCGCACCAAATTGATGGACGATGGGTAAATGGAGTGAAACGTTGTGGTATGTGCATGTACTAACACATGCATATATGCATGTATACATGCATACGTATATACCCAGAGAGGTACACACATACAAGCATATACATGCACACACGCACAAACACACGCCCACAGATACACATTGACAAGTATTCTATAGTATTGGCAATTGGTTAATGAAATCTCTTACTTAATAAGATATAGTCTTGTACGACCTCAAAGACGAGACAGTTCTCATCATAGTTCAAGAATTCTGATCCAAAGAGTAGTACTAATGTGTCAACTGCGAACGGGAGAATGTTAATTGTTTGATTACGAGCATCGGTAAAAATTGGACAATGCAAAAGGAAATGCTCGGAAGTTTCTTTTTCACCACACTGACATGAGGGGCTTGGTGATAAATGGTTGGCATCTAAATGGGAATTGAGATTGCTACATTCCAATCGCAATCTACAGTGATATATTTGGGCAGTGCGAGATTTCGCCTTAATGTAAAATTTTGGGGGTAGTAGGTTACCCTTGTTTAAGAAGATCTTGAAATTAACCAGGGACGAGTTCTCGCGGACAGACAGTGGCAAATTATTCCATTGATCGGTAACACTTGGGATAAAGGATTGCTTGTACAGTTCGGTACGGCAAAAGGGGATACGATGGTTCTGACTTGATCGAAGACTAACTGGCAGCCCTGTCGAATTGGCAGGAGAAGGGACTTTACAGGAGAGATATGGGGGCGTCATCCAATGATACATTTTAAAATACTGAATTAACTTATGTTTGCGACATCGATCTTGTAGTGGGTCCCACTGCGTTTCAGAGTAAAGAGAGGACTTACAAGCGCTGACGGTTGCTCCCGTAATCATCCTCGCTGCTGCAATTTGTATTCTTTCAAAGTCTGCTGCTTTCGTTGCCGAACAATTATCCCAGACAGTATCCGCATATTCAAGGAGGGGTCTAATAAAGGCAAAATATAATTTTTCTAATACACTGCGATCTAATATGAATTTGTGCTTCCTCAATAAATCTAAACGAGACCAGGCTTTGGCGCAAATGTGATCAATGTGATCATTCCACGTACAGGTACTATTCAGTATTACTCCTAAATGTTTGTGCTCGGAGGCCTCAGTTATCTGAGTGCCACCTAAAAATAGTGGCGGATGTAAAATGGGAATGCTT
The DNA here is from genome assembly GCA_031216915.1 of Pictodentalium vernedei. Taxonomy (NCBI): domain Eukaryota; kingdom Metazoa; phylum Mollusca; class Scaphopoda; order Dentaliida; family Dentaliidae; genus Pictodentalium; species Pictodentalium vernedei. Next base: position 363,140,415 of record CM062295.1, on the reverse strand, counting down.
TTACGCGATATTAGCATAGTCTCAGTTTTATTTGAATTGAATTCTACCAGCCATGTTCTAGCCCAATTTTCAATTGTGGCTAGGTCATGGTTGATTAAATTCGAGGCCTGTATGGGATTTTCAACAATTAGATATAAAGACGTGTCGTCTGCAAAGAGACGTATACTACTCTGAAGGTCTTTGGTAATATCGTTAATATAAATAAGAAACAATAAGGGACCAAGGATCGACCCTTGTGGAACACCGGCATTGATGGTTCTCCACGATGATACCTCTGACGATATCACCACTCTGTGCATTCTATCTGCCAGATATGATTTTATGAACAACAGGAGCTCACCAGAAACACCTATGCTCTCTAGCTTGTAAATAAAACTGGCGTGCCATACCTTGTCAAAAGCCTTTCTTACATCACAGAACACGACCTAACCTCTTTGCCTTCATCAAGAGCACGGCAAAATTCATCATATATGTCTGTCAGTTGAAGGACGGTTGAGTCACCCGGTGTGAATCCTGATTGGAATTGACTTAGTACATTATTGTCTACTAAAAACGCCCACAGACGTTTGAACACACATTTTTCAAGTATTTTACCGACACAACTGATCAGTGATATTGGGCGATAATTTGTAACCAAATTGGAGGGTTGTTTTTTCAAAATTGGAGATACATTGGCTTTTTAGCTCATCTTGACAAAGTCAAGCTGAGCTAACCTTATCGCTTCCCGTCCGTCGTCCGTCGTCCGTCAACCACATGTTTTGGTCTTCTTCTCCAAAGCCACTGGGCCAATTCAAGTGAAAGTTTGTGTGAGTGATGGTCCCAAAGGGGCATTTCATTTTGTTCAACTCAGTATGCCCAGCCCCATAGGGAGGGAGTGGGGGAAAATGCTCCAAAATATTTTTAAAATCTTCTTCTCAAGAACCAGTGTGTACAATGACTTGATATTTGCTATGGAGCTTCCATATGAGGTGTAGAATCAAGTTTGTTCAAACGAAGTTCGTGAAGTAATATTTGGCTTTGTAATAGGAGGGGTAAGATTTTTGCCCCCGCCCAAAATTTCTATTTTCTGAACCGATGGTCCGGTATGAACCAAATTTGGTTTGTGGTAGTATTGGGTCATAAGTACTTGACCCATGTAAAAAAAAAAAAATTCCCGCATCCCCATGGGAACCCTGGGAGCTAAAAATAGAAATATTTTCAAACGCCCATATTTCCCAAACCCCACGGAACAGAGAGCTTTTATTTGGTATGAAGTATCCTTATGACCAGTAGAATTGAATGGTAAAAAAAAATTGCCATCGGTTATGTTAGGATGTTCTGTAATGGGCATCGAAAAAATGCTGAGTCAGCATATTTGCAAAAATTAAAAAAAATCTTTTCTCCAGAACCAATCATCAGAATCTTTTGATATTTTGTATACAGCATTCATAGGGGGGTCAGATAAAAGTTTGTTCAAATAAAGCTCATTGGTTCATATTTGGGCTCTCTACAGGAGCCCAAAGTTTTAACATAGGGTAATATGGGGAATATTCTTTAAAAATCTTCTTCTTCAGAACCACCAGTCAGAATCTTTTAATATTTGGTATACATCATTGTTATGAGGGTCAGATTCTAGATTGTTCAAACCAAGTCCCTAGGTTAATATTTGGGCTTCCTACGGAAGCCCAAATTTTATCTTTGTTCAATATGGAGGGTAATTTAAAAACATCTTCTTCTTCAGATCCATCAGTCAGAATGCTTTGATATTTGGTATGCAACATCTCTATGGGATCAGATTCAAGTTTGTTCAAATCAAATCCCTAGTTATATATTTGGGCTCACTATGGTAGCCCAAATTTTTACTTAGTGCAATATGAGAAAATTTCTTTAAAAATCTTCTTCTTCAGATCCACCAGTCGGAATGCTTTTATATTTGGTATACAACATCTCTAGGGGGTGGGGGGGGGGGGGCAGATTCCTGGTTGTTCAATTCGAGTGCCTAGGTTAATACTTGGGCTCCATATGGGAACATGAAATTTAACTTTGTACAATATGAGGGAATTTCTTCAAAATTCTTCTTCTTCAGATTCACTTGTCAGAATGCTTTCACATTTGGTATACAACATCTCTAGGGGGTCAGATTCAAGTTTGTTCAAATCGGATCCATAGGTCAATATTTGGGCTCGCTATGGTAGCCCAAATTTGAACTTAGTGCAATTCGAAGAAATTTCTTTACAATTTCTCTTCTTCAGATCCAACAGTCAGAATGCTTTCATATTCGGTACACAACATCTCTAGGGAAGTCAGATTTAACTGTGTTCAAATCAAGAGCCTGGGTTAATATTTGGGCTCATTATGGGAGCCGGAATTGGCCATTTTGCTGAAGAATTAAAAATTTTGTATTCAGTACCCTCTTGAGGTACTAAGATTAATCCACATAGCTTGTATCAAGGGAGCTCTACATTTTACTTATGATCAACTGAAGAAAAAGCATGATGCCCAGATTATTTTTGTCACTCCTGAGGGACTCAAGGATTGACAGTGTAGCCTATGGAGATGGCTTGCTTAATGTAGACTCATTCTTGGACTCTGTTTAAATTGTGTTCTGTACAAGATGAGTGCTTCAGGCCCCGTGGGGCCTCTTGTTTCCACAATGATGGAAAGTATGAATTATTCATTAATATGTTAAATAAAATCGAAAGGGGCTCACACAAAGATGACTTACATGCTTTGAGAAGACGCGGACTTACTAGATCTGGCCCTGACGCTTTGGACGCCTTTAGCGACTTAAGTGCGGTTTATACTTCGCTGCAGTGCAGAGTAATAGAATCAATACCTTCCGAAGCTTGGGGTTGTGCGGTTGGTAGGGAAGCATTCGGGTCATTGACGAATGAGATAGAACTGAAGTACTCATTCAACACTTCAGCTTTCTCTGCATTTGAGCAAATTGTTTTGTTCGAATGAATGAGAGTAGGAATCGCTGCGTGGTTACTGTGGCCAATAAATGTCTTCAGGGTCTTCCACCACTGGGCTGGTGGGGTTTCTCGGCTACTCAGAGTGGACCAGACTTTAGACAAGAATGACGCTTTTGCCTTCCTAATGGCCGATACAACTTCATTGCGTTTCAGTTTATAATTGTGCCAGGCCTGTGGAATGTTGGTGCGTTTAGCATTGAGGTACAAGCGTTTTCTCTGTCTGATCAAGAATCTTATCTCGTTATGCATCCATTTAGGTTGGTTTCCTCTTATGGTGACAAATTTGTTAGGTATGTGAATAGATGCCGTGTCAATTATTTTATCTGTAATATTAGAAACTATGGTATCAAGACAGGGATTATCAAAAAGAGAACTCCAGTCGACGTTCCTAAAAGCCTTGTTCAACAGTTCATAATTACCTTGGGAGTAAAGCCCTATTCTTCTTTTAAATGAGAGGGCTGGAGATTTTAAAAACTCAACTTCAAGTGAAATTGGGCAGTGATATCGGATCATGTCTGGGATAATCGGTTCTAAGACGTCACAAGCTTTCATGTTAATTGTATCACTGAGAGCAAAGAGGTCCAGTAATGAGGCAGACGATTCGGTAAAACAAGTCGGCTCATTGACGACCTGTCTTAGATAAAAATAGTTTGATATTTGTGAAAAACCACTTCTTGCAGGAGCCACTTGGTTATCATTGAAGTCGCCTGTGACAATTAGATCCGCGATTTGCGTATCTCTTGCGGTTTCAATAGATGCTGATATGGCTTCCCATGAGTTCATAGGACTGTTGGGTGGCCGGTAGAATACTCCTAGAAATAAAGATCTAGTCCGTTTTGTATAAACTTCAGTCCATATGCACTCTATGTTCAATGTGTGTAGATCAGGTCTCGGTCGGAACGAAATACTGTCTGATGTAAATGGTGACTCCACCTCCCCTTGATGAACGGTCATATCTTAGTGGTTCATGGAACCCTTGAAGAAGAACTTCAGAAGTGAGATCGCCGCTACACAACCATGTTTCAGTCAGGGCCACAATATCGTATGATGCAAATTCATACTGAATTGTATCTACTTTAGGTTTTAAACTGTATATTAAGATGGACGATTTTTAGTGTATACTGACTTTGGCTCGAGTTAAAAGAGTTTGGGCCAGGATTAAGTTCAATGTCACCAGACAATAGTAGATTTAAGGCCAAGTAGAACAACAAGATAGAGAATCCTGTGATTAGTACTTTCAGACTAGGGTGGAGGTCAACTCCACAGAGATATTGTAACAAATAATGAGTAATACACATGTTACTCTTATTCCATGAACATCGTTTGAGGCCATTAAAGCAAACCTTACAGTTAAAAGTGCCTATTCGGGCACGATATGACTCAAGAGAACACATTTAATGTGCAAACAGATAAGAGGACGGATGCCAGAATATATTCAAGTTGTCAAATAGAGAAAATTTAGATATGAACAAACCTGAAAAACAAAAATATATATACAGATAAACAACAAAAGATGTTGTTAAAAATTTAAGGTTAACAAAATTAATGGAATTTAACTAACTTAGTTAAGAGAGGTATTTGGGAGCTATAAGGGAACCATTCAATATTTTAAGCTTTACTGGGCTAGTCATGGAACTATTGGTGTGGACTATCAGTTGATATGAAAAGCAGGGAAATGTCTAATTGATCATCTCACTTAGGCAGGGGCAGTGTCAGCTAGTATGCGTCATTACATGTACTTTTTGAGTATTTTTGTAAATTGGTGGGGGGAGGGGTGGGGTTGGGGGTAATATTTGGCATATTAGAATACCTAAATTATTATAGGTTGTGGTACAGCCGACAATAAGTTACTGTTCATTTAACATCACGCGATTACGGAGCCCAGACTTACCTAAACACTATCTACAACAATAATTGGAAACTAAGATTGGACTCTGTAAGTATAGGGTTAAAATTGTTTATACTAAAGTGATTCAATCGGTGTTAGTTTGGTTATGATTTGTTAAAGTCCGAGCTTAGTTTAGTTCTGTTCGAATACAACTATTATTGCAATCGTTATTGTTACTGTGGACAAAGCAAGTTAAATAAAACTAAGTGATTAACAGGTCGGAGGGAACAGACGACGTTGATTGCTCGGATATCATAACTGATTATTAAAGCCCAGAGACCAGTTTGAATCAATTACGAGCCATGCAGAACGTGCTTGATCTAATTTCTGAAAGTAAGCATTTTTGTTATTTTCTGGGTTTCCGTGACACTTTCTACAGCTAGATAATCTCATATGTACTGTAAAACAACGACAGAGCACTGGCCAATTGTGTTGTGAGATGCCCAATATAAATCTGAAGCTGGGACTGGAATGATTACAAAAACTGGGACTGGAATGATTACAAAGATAGAATAATGGCACAGAAGATTGAGCAGTAAAAGCAGCCAACATAGCCTGTGAGTGTCAGACAATTGACCCTTCACTGACACTTTGCAGTAATAATTTGCATTAAGGGGCAATGTCCTGGCATTTCTATGGCATATTTGTGAAATGATGTCTAGCAAGGCAATATGTTATGAGACATAGTGTACAGCATATATCTCAATCTGGGTAGGTTATAAGGCAAGATTCCGGGACAGCTAGATGGGCACTGGAGATTTCAAATTTAAACTTCTCCATATCAGTAGGTGAATGGGCGGCTATAATTTTCAACATAGGTTTCTAGTCGTCAGGCATTATATCTACATGTCAGGCCACATGTGTAATAGCCGCCCGCCCACACACATACATACATGTAGATACGTACACACACACAACCCCTCACACACACACACCCTCGCACCCTCACAACCACACACAACCCCTCACACACACACCCTCGCACCGTCATACACACTCCCTCGTAAATACACACACACACACACACAACCCCTCACACACACACATACACCCACGTACCCTCACACATACACCCTCGCACACACACACACACACGCGCACACACACACATACACGTGCATATATATATATTCATATAATTTCAATTATGAATTGCTATAAACCGTGCAGTATGTACACATGAATAGACAATTAGGACTTTTAACATATATTTCTTGATGACGGGCCTTTGCCCCATCCTACAACAATGCTGGGCCGTCGCCCCATAATCGCCAGACTGTGATAGCAATCTGGCAACAATGGGGCAACGACCCAGCACCGCTGCAGGAGTGGTGATGCAAGACTCAGGCACAGCCAGATGGGCCGTTAAAATTACAATTTTAGACTTCTACATATCAACACAATATTTGCAGTCAATAAGAGAATGGCTGTGCCCGAACGGGGGTTGGTGGGGGGGGGGGGGTAAAAAGTACAACATACATCTTAATCTGGATTTCAATTTTAGACTTCTTGTGACTAGGGAGGGGGTATTTAAAAAAGTATAACACATATATTAATCCGTGTAGAGTAAGGCAGGATTCGGGCACAGTTAGAGGGGCACTTACAATTTTAATTTAGAACTTCGTTGTGCCTGGGGGGGGGGGGGGGGGGGGGGCTGTTTCGAGAGGTACAGCACATATCTAAATCTGGGTAATTTGTTAGGCAGGATTCAGGAACAGCTAAATGGACAGTTAAAGTTTCAATGTTGAACCTCCACTTGTCAGTACAATATTTACAATCATTGAGGGAGTGATTGTGCCTAGATAAATATATTGCCAGAAGTAAGTTGTAAGGCAGGATACTGGCACAGCTAGGTGGCCAGTTATAATTTTATAATTTCAACTTTAAACTTCTTGGGGGGGGGGGGGGTTATTTCAAAAAGTACACTCTAAATCGGTTGGGTTAAAAATCAACCCAAATCGACTGGGTTGAGTGAATATGAACCCAATTTGGGTTCATATTCACTCAACCCAGTCGATTTGGGTTGATTTTTAACCCAACCGATTTTAGAGTGTACGACATATATCTAAATCTGTGTAAATTGTAAGCCAAGAAATCTGACACAGCTAGATGGATAGTTAGCTATACTGGCTATACCTCAGCTAGGTGGGCAGGTATAATTTCAACTTTAAACTTCTTGTGTCAGGGAAGGGGGGGGGGGGGGGTTATTTCAAAAAGTACAACATATATCTTAATCTGTGTAAATTGTAAGCCAAAAATCTGACACAGCTAGATGGATAGTTAGATTTTCAATGTAAAGCGGGCCATCCACACTCAATATGATTGTCAATATAATTGTCAATAATTTATATTGACAATCTTATTGATCATGAATGGGCGATATTGAAGACTTGATCAATGTATTGAAGAATATCAGAGAGCTCAAATATTTATTGACGTATTGTCAATAATATTGATGTGCATTTTTGTCACATCAATTGTATTGATCAATATTTCATTCTTGTCAAAAACACAGAGCCATCAACATGGCAAAATCAATCAAAGATTGATCAATCAATCCTATGATTGTCGAATCAGAAATGAAAGAAATATTGATCAAAATGATAGTGCAGTTGAGGGCAAACATTATATTGTCAATAATATTGAGTCAATAATATTGACAATTATATTGACTGTGGATGGGCCGCTTAAAACTTCCACATGTCAATACAATAAATACAATCATTGAGGGAATGATTGTGCCTAGAGGAAAGTGTTGCCAGAAGTACAGCATGTATGCTAATCTGGGTAGATTATAGGACAGGACTCTAGCACAGCTAAGTGGGCACTTGGAATTTCGATTTTAGATTTACATATTAGACTTCGATATAATGGGTCTAAGTGAGACGTGGATACGACGCGATGAGCGGGTTGATCAGATGAAGGGTTGCGTGTGGATAGGAGCTGGGCGAACTGAGGGTCAGAAACGGGGTGGGGGTGTTGGCATCTACGCTAAAGAGGAATTACAGCCCTCATTGATTACAGATCTCACAGAAGCAAGGACTCAGATTCCAGTATCCAACGAAATAGTCTGGGCAAAAATCAAGTTAGGAAGCAGGAGTGTTGCCGTTGGTGTTGTATACTTAGCAGTGGAGGGAAGTAAGCCCGAGTGGAATGATTCAATATATACAACTCTTAGATCGAATATCACAGAGCTTGAAAGCAGAGGGTTCAGTATTGTCCTAATGGGGGACTTCAATGGGCACATCGGGGATAAGGAGGAGGGCATACAGGGAGGTGATAGGAAAATTAACACGAATGGGAGGAAGATGTTGGACCTATCAAAAGAGCTTGGTTTAAAGATCCTGAACAGGGATGCGAAATGTAAGGGTAAATGGACCTGGGAGAGGAACGATAAGAAAACAATAATTGATTATATACTCACTCACATTAGCGTATGGAGGGAGGTTATAGATGTAGAAATAGATGACGAGGGAAAAAATGACGTGGGTAGTGATCACAACCTGATAACAGTTAAGATTATGGGCAAAAAGACGAATAGAGACAGAAATACCTTCAAGGAAGTTTGGGGACTAAAACAAGGAGCCGACTGGAAGCAGTTTCGGGAAAAACTAAAACCAAATCTTGAATGTATACCTAGGGATGCAAATGTCCAGAGTATTTCAGATGGCATAGTAAATAGCCTAACAGAGGCAGGGAAGGATTGTATAGGAAGGGTGAGGGTCCCAACGAGAGAGCTTGGATACAGGGTTAACGAGGGACTGAAAAAGGCTATAAAAGAAAGGAAAGTAAAATTCGCTGCTTACAGAAGAAGTAGGAAGCTTAAAGGGGTGGATAACAATGACACGAGACTAATGAAAGGAGAATATGAACTGGCACGGAAAAAGGTGAATGAGATAAAGAATAATAATAGGAAGGAGCGCAATTGCAGTCTTGCCAGAACAATAAAGAAAACGGGGGGTTCGAGCTCAAACGTATTTTGGAACTGGGTAAATAAACGGGGGAAAAGTAGTGTGCAGAGTATCAAAGTGGATGGGGAAAGTACAGAAGATAAAGGCCGTATCGCTTCAGAGTTAGTCAAGCACTGGGAAAAGATAAACGATAGGCGATGGGGCAGTGGGTCCCCACCAAAAAGAAATACACTGGTGGAGGAGAACCTATCCAATCGCGTATGTAGCGAAATAACGGCAGAAGAAGTGCGGAACGTGGTCTCGAAATTAAAAAATGGTAAAGCGGGAGGGACTGATGAAATTCCGAACGAATTCCTCAAAAATGGAGGGGAGGCACTTATTGAAGTCCTGACAAACCTTTTCAACCTGGCTCTGCGAAAGCAAGAGGTCCCCAGAGAGTGGAGGGAAAGTAAGGTGTCGTTCATACACAAAAAGGGGGATAAGGAAGTTCTAGATAACTATAGGGGGATATCAGTTAGTAGTAACATCGGAAAAGTATTCTGTAAGGTCATATACGGTAGACGAGAGGAAGTTATTGAAGAGAAAGGTTTTTAGGAGAAATTCAAAATGGTTTCAGGAAAGGACGAAGAGTCACTGATCACCTATTTACACTCACCCAACTGATAGAATCAACAAAGGCTGAAAAGAAAAAGATGTTTCTGGCATTTCTAGATGTGAAAAAAGCGTACGACCGAGTGTGGAGGGAAGGTATGTGGCGAAAGCTCGAGGGCATCGGGCTGGGGGTGACTTTGTGGGAATCATGAAAGCACTGTATACAGATGTGCAAAGCCAACTCAGTCTAGGGAGTATCACTACAAAACGAGTCCCTATGGATATAGGCCTCAAGCAGGGGTGTATCTTTTCACCGATTTTGTTTGCATTGTATGTTAAAGATTTAGGGGACGAACTAATTCAGAGTGCGGAGGGGGTAAATGTTGGAGACATAAAGATACCAGGCTTATTCTTTGCGGACGACATGGTGTTAATGTCTAGAACTGAACAGGGGCTAGAGAAATTTCTGGAAATTGTTGGTAGATATGGGAACACTTGGCGGCTCGAACTAAATGAAAATAAAAGCAAGGTAATACCCGTTGGACGCAAGGTAGATATGACGAAGAGATGGAGAGTGGGGGAGTTCTCAATCCCCGAAGGGGAAAGCAAACAAATCACTGTAGGAGAAACGGGAGAGTATGAGTATCTAGGGGTAAGCATAAATATATCGGGAAGAGGGGTGTACAGAAATTACTCAGCCAAACTGATTCTGAAGTGGAAAAGAATTCTGAACCAACTAAAACTTTTAGGGAAAAATAGTTTCAACAAGGTCTTTGTGGGGAAAACACTGTGGGAGAGGGTGGGTTTACCAAGTATAACGTATGGCACGGACGTGATTCCATTAAACCAAACCGTTATTAAGAAGTTGGAAAGTACTCAGAATGATGCCGGCAGATGGATAACAGGGTCGAGTAATGCTGCAGCTTTGGAAGCAGTAAGGGGGGAGCTTGGGTGGATGAAAATCAAGGACAGGGTAGATTTGGGAAAACTGTGTTACTTTAACTACTTGAGAAACCTGCCTGACAACCGGTGGTGCAAATTGATGCTCGATACCATTTGGAATTCTAATATAGAAACGGGGTGGTCAAAACATGTGAGGGAACTAATGGACAATTACTCTATAGAGGTCACAAACATAGAAGTAGGAATGAAAGAAGGCAAAAGGTTTGCCAAAGAGAGAGTCATGGAAGATTGCAATCGAAACTGGCGAGCAGGGGTTAGCGTGAAAAGATCACTGCAGGGGTTACAATATAAAGAAAAGCCAGCTTTTGAGAAGTACCTAGATGGCACCTTTGGAGGGTCACTGCTGTTCAAACTGAGATCAAGATCACTGGAGCTTCGGGGAAAAATTGGGAGAGATGGGGAAAAGGGATGCCAAATGTGCCACTCTGGAGTAGTGGAGACCCTGGAACATTTTCTCTTGGAATGCCCACAGTATATACCTCATAGAATAAAATTTACTGGAAGAATAATGCAGAAGTGGGGTGAAGAAACAAAGGATAGATGGCTGAAGGGGGACACGAGGGAGAGGGTAGGAATGCTTTTTGAAGAAATTGAAAAAGAGGAAGTGAGGGACACTATTAAGCAGTTTATATCTGAATGCTGGGAGGATAGGAGAGGAAGAGGGGGTGGGGTGCAGGGGGAATGATGGCCTTCTCTCACGAGGACCGCGACAAATCAGCGGCTGGCCAAAGAGTTATTATTATTATTATTATATTAGTGCAGTATGTACAAATGAATAGGCAGTTAGTACTTTTAACATATGTTTCTAGTTGTCAGGCCACTGACCCTTCTCTGAGTTGTGGCATATGGAAATGGACAGCCAAGATCTATAGGCCAGTATTATGGTACAATGTTTAGCATAGACTATGCTTGTCTGGCCATTGACCCTTCACTGCCAAGTAGCAACAGCAACTTGGCAGTGAAAGGGCATGTCCTGGCATTATTATGGAATTTTTTTTAGAATTATTAGGCAATGAATCTGAGATGAATTTCCTGAGCTTACAGGAGTTTTTAAGTTCGGGAAGATCCTGGGGAGTGGTAATTCGTACAACAGGGTCCTTGAAGCATAGACTGTGCGTGTCAGGGCAATAGCCCTCCACTGCCAAGCAGCAATAGCCACTTGGCAGTAAAGGAGCAATACTCTGGCATTGTTGTGGCATCACAGTGGCAGAGTGCAGTTTGGTGGCCCAATATTTAGCATAGATTGTGCATGTCATGCCATTGACCCTTCACCGCCAAGTAGCAATTGTAGCAATGAGTAGGCAGTTGGGATTTTCAACATATGTTTCTAATTGTTGAGCCACCGCCCCAGCACTGCCAGTTTGCAAAAACAAACTGGCAATAATGGGGCAATGGCCCAGCATTGTTATAGGGATGGTAGTGCCCAGTGGAGCACTGTCTCACGTGTGCAAGATGTGCTCCTCTAGGCTATAATTTCAAATATACATTTCTAACTGTCAGGGCATTGACTCATTATTGGAGAGATATTCACTCCTAGTGATGCACTTATCATATATATGAGTTTGGACATAGCAAAATTGCAAAACGGAGTTATGGCACATGTAAATGGACAGCTGAAACCTGCAGGGCAGTATTATGGCACAATATTTAGCACTGCCAGGTAACAATAGGCACTCTGCAGTAAAAGAGCAGTGTCCTGGCATTATAATGGCATCATTATGGCAATGAGTAATAGCAGCAGCTGGGCAGTATAATGGCACAATATTTAGCATAAACAATGCATGTCAGGCCATTGGCCCCTCGCTACCATGTAGCAGTAGCCACCTGGCAGCGAAAGAGCAATGTCCTGGTATTATTATGGCATCATTATGGCACAGTGCAGTTTTGTAACTCTGTATTTAGCATAGACTGAGCATGTCAGGCCCTTGACCTTAGAAGGGGTAGTGGGGCAGTGGGCTAACACTATTGAAGAAGTGGTGGTTGAAGGAATGGTGGTGCCTTGTGAATGAGTTTGATCATGGTGAGATTGCAAGAAGGAATTATGGCACATATAAGTGGACACCTGATAACTACAGGGCAATATTGTGGCACAATAGTGAAACTGCAAGAAGGAGTTATCGCACATGTAAATGGACAGCTAAAACCTGCAGGGCAGTACTATGTCACAATATCTAACATGGACTATGCATGACAGGCCATTCACCCCTCACTGCCAAGTAGCGATAGCGACACTGCTGTAAAAGAGCAGTGTCCTGGCATTATAATAACATCATTATAACAAAGGGCAATAACAGCAGTAACAGCAACAGCAGAGCAGTGTAATGGCACAATATTTAGCGCAAACTATGCATGTCAGGCAATAGGCCCTCCACTGCCAAGTAACAATTGCCACTTGGCAGCAAAGGAGCAATGTCCTGGAATTATTATAACATCATTATGCCAAAGTGCAGTACTATGACACTGCATTTGGTATAGGCTGTGCATATCAGGCCTGTATCCTTTGATGTAATGGCACAATATTTAGCGTAAACTATGCTTGTCAGGCAATATACCATCCACTGTCAAGTAACAATTGCCACTTGGCAGCGAAGGAGCAATGTCCTGGCATTATTATGGCATCATTATGCCAAAGTGCAGTACTATGACACTGCATTTAGTATAGGCTGTGCATATCAGGCCTGTATCCTTTGATGGGGCAGTGACCTGGCATTGCTATAAGAATTGTTATAGGAATGGTGATTGTAGAAATGGCGGAATGGTGGTGCCATATGTGTGGGTTTAAACATAGTGAGATCACAAGAAAGAGTTGTGGCATATGAAAATGGATAGCTGGAGCCTACAGGGCAATATTATGGACTGCTGAGGCCTGCAAGGCAGTATTATGGCACAATATTTAGCATAGACTTTTAGACTATTAGCATAGAATATTTAGCATAGACTATGCAGGTCAGGTCATTGACCCTTCACTGCAAGTGGCAATAGCCACTTTGCAGTAAAAGAGCAGTGTCCTGGCATTTTAATGGCATCATTGGTCGGTCGCCGGACATTTCCCCATCGGACATTTCCCCATCTGGACATTCCCCATCCCATTTAGGTCGGACATTTCCCCATCCGACATTACCCCATTCTTCTTAATAGAAAAACGGACAATTCCCCATGCGGACTTTTCACCATCCATATCTTAATTTTTTGTGTGTCCGTCTGTTTGAAATTTTCCTATTGATTTGTTGTGTATCATTCCCTTTTTATTAAGCCGACATGGGTAGTGTTATTTGAATTGTTCGATTAATGTGCTTTTATCTCTATAATTGACGGGATTAAACCTAATCAGGATGTAACAGTATTTATATATTTTTATTTGTTCTCTCTGAGAAGCTACTTTTGTTGGGTGTCTTCTCATTCCATCAATTCCCATTTCATCAACTGCCTCTAAAATTATATTTTCCCATTTCATCAATTCCCACTTCATCAACAGAATGAAAATATGTTTTATGTCAGTTGATGAAAAATCAATATTTTGAGGGTTTATTGTATAACCACTTTCCAGACATTTGTCAGGCGAATGTTTGGATAGTGGTTATACAATTTATTTTTTTGGCTGTGTTCGACTGCTATTTTAAGTAAAGACTTGAACAATGGGAGATCAGAAAAGAAAGTAACTCTCTAACACACTTTAAATATTTTATTCAGAGCTACTGAATTACTACACATAATAAGTGGGGAAAAGTAACACATAACATTTAAATATCTATCAGAATGTAACATTTAAAGCACAATACTCTAGTAACATACTCACTATTACTTCAGAATGCCTGTTGGCTTTCTAAATTAATTTGTCTCTTTTGTGTAACAAATTAGTTTAGAATGCCTAGTTTGTTACTCAAAAGAGACAAATTACAATAGGCATTCTAAACTAATTTGTTTCTAAATTAATTTGTCTCTTTTAAGTAACAAATTAGTTTAGAATGCCTAGTGGCATTCTAAACTAATTTGTTACTCAAAAGAGACAAATTATTTGAGATGTACAACAGGCATTCTAAAGCAATTTATATTTTTATATCATATTTAAACCGTGCATAAGTACTTGGCACGATCTAAAAACTCTTTAACACAAATTTCACCATCAAGCAATTTAAACATGGGTAATATTTAAATCGTGCATAAGTACTTGGCACGATCTAAAAATTTATTAACACAAATTTCACCATCATGCAACTTAGCTTTGAGTTTTTTTCAGTTTTTCAATAGAAATCACATATTTTTGTCTCCGTTTTACAGGTTGGGCACCAGAGGCTAGCTGAATTAATTTCACACTTGTCATAGTTGCCTCGTGCTTGAAAATGTCAATCAGTTCATATACATTTGGATGGACCTTCCCCACAACTCTATTTAACTTATTATGACACCCTTCACAATTGTTATTGGTCCGATGCTCTTCTGTATGATGGTGGTTTCATAACTTTAGTGGAATTGTAGCGCTTCCACAGATCTATGTTGTCTCCATATAATTTGCAAATTGTTCAGTACCAGCCTGGTTTGACTCAAAAAACAAACAACATTCAAAAACACTAGTAAATAAAAAAAAATAATTTAATGTGTCAAATATATATTTCTTAATATAATATATTTCTGTTTAATTTCTGTTTAATTTAATATTTTTTATAATTGGTAAAGAAATGCATTTACATAAGATTAAAACATATTTTCATTCTGTTGATGAAGTGGGAATTGATGAAATGGGAAAATATAATTTTTGAGGCAGTTGATGAAATGGGAATTGATGAAATGGCAATAAACCCTTTTGTTCAGAGATATTGTCGAGTTGATTGATAAACAGTGGTGTCTTCATTAAAGTAAATGTCAATGAATGTATCAGTGTTTATCAAACAACTCTATAAGAAGTGTTTATAAGACATTTGTGTACTGTTTTCGTAGCAATTTACAGTTAACTTTTTTGTTGAGATGATTGATAAACGGTCATGTCTTCACCGAGGTGAAATTCAATGAATACATCACTTTTTATCACACAAGTGGATTGAACAATATGGATGTTTTCATTGCAATTTTAATATTTGTTCTTTCTGTCAAGCTTCTTTCGTACAAAAATATTGTTAAGTTGATTGATAAACAGTCGTGTCTTCATTGAAGTAAATGTTAATGAATACATCAGTGTTTATGAAACAACTCAACAAGAAGCATGTGTAAGAGATTTATAAGCAAACATATTTATATACATATATACATACACTTGTAACCAGATAAACATTCTTGTTTTTTTTATTATTGATGTGTTTTCATTGTTGTGAAATTCAGATTGTGCTAAAATGTGCTAATGCCTACCCCATATGCCGAGATGGGTTTTTTTGAGTTATAAAAGAACCTCTGTCCACCTCTGATGGGTAAATGTCCGCTTCTGATGGGGAAATGTCTGCCCTCGATGGGGAAATGTCCGGATGGGGAATTGTCCGATGGGAAATGTCCGCGCACCCCTTTGGTCGTTTTGGTCCGTTTCTTCTACTTCAACCATCTTTCAACCCAAAGGCTATCCTTTGGGTTGAAAGTTGATTGAAGTAGTAGAAATGGATAGGTCAGTGACCACACTGTAGCATACTCATCTAAATGAGAGACTATAGTGTGTTGTGGTATATTCACCGACATAAAATTGTAACTTTTTTCCCATAGGGCGAAATATGGTAGCCTTGAAAAGTTGTGCCCCTCCATTTTATCGGGGTTCTGTCACCTCTGGGCCAGTATGGTTTGATAATCCTCTTAATTACCTATATAACCTGCTTATAACTTCGAGAAACTTTATCAACATTAAGATGAACACATAAAATGGTACATTTACATTGAAATATTCACATAGCATATACATCTAACAGAAAACTCTTTATCTGATACATCATCCAATGTGTTTTCAAAATTCTGTTATTTATCTCTCTTCTTTCCAAACTAAAATGTGTGTATTGGATGTACTAAGGCCGAATAGTTCTGTAAGTAAGGGGAATTTGGTGATTGTCAGGATAATTTATTGACATATTACAAGAACTTTAATTTATTCAATTAACAGGTATTTATTCTACAACATATATGCAAGTAATAGGTCAAATTTGTACTGAAGATAAGGTAAATATTTTGTGTTTCGGGGTTATATTGAATTCACAGGGTTATTCAGTTCAAAGAAAAATGATATTGTAGAAACCTTCTATGTAATTTAACAGGGTTGTGTCACTGCATTACCCCATAAATGTTGGTAACATGTACATGTATACTGTTTATTTAACTGGTTGAGGGCTAGATTATTTTTGGTGGTCTAAATTTGTTAGTCAAAATTTGTTTTATTACAATTTATTGGAGAGTGCCTGTGGGCACTCTCCAATAATTTTTAATAAAAAAATTTTTATAAGCAAAATATTATTTGCGTTTGTCTGAATATGAAACAGGAGCAAGGAAAATCTTTGTGCTTGGTGCTGGTACCCACATTTTTAGCTCATCTTGACAAAGTCAAGCTCAGCTAATCTCATCGCTCTTCGTCCGTTGTCCATCAACACCATGTTTTGGTCTTCTCCTCCAAAACCACTGAGCCAATTCAAGTGAAAGTTTGTGTGAGTGATGGTCCCGAAGGGGCATTGCATTTTGTTCAACTCAACATGCCCAGCCCGATAGGGAGGGAGTGGGGGAAAATGCTCCAAAATATTTTTGAAATCTTCTTCTCATGAACCAGTGTGTACAATGACTTGATATTTGTTAAGCTTCCTTTTGAGGTGTAGAATCAAGTTTGTTCAAACGAAGTTCGTAAAGCAATATTTGGCTTTATAATGGGAGGGGTAAGATTTTTCCGCCCAAAATTTCTATTTTCTGAACCAATGGTCCGGTTTGAACCAAACTTGGTATGTGGTATTATTGGGTCATAAGTACTTGACTCATGCAAAAAAAAAAATTCCTGCATCCCCATGGGAACCCTGGGAGCTAAAAATAGAAATATTTTCAAACGCCCATATTTCCCAAACCACATGGAACAGAGAGCTGTTATTAGGTTTGAAGCATCCTTAGGACCAGTAGAAGTGAATGGTATAAAAAAATTGCCATCGGTTATGTTAGGGTGTTCTGCAATGAGGGGGCATCAAAAAGATGCTGAGTCATCATATTTGCATAAATTTAGACAAATCTTTTCTCCAGAACCAATCATCAGAATCTTTTGATATTCGGTATACAGCATTCATAGGGGGGGGGGGGGGGGCAGGGGGCGGGGGGAGTTCGTCAGATACAAGTGTGTTAAAATAAAGCCCATTGGTTCATATTTGGGCTCAATACAGGAGCCCAACTTTTTAACTTAGGGTAATATGGGAAATATTATTTAAAAATCTTCTTCTTCGGATCCACCAGTCAGAATCTTTTAATGTTTAGTATGCATCATTGCTATGAGGGTCAGATTCAAGATTGTTCAAACCAAGTCCCTAGGTTAATATTTGGGCTTCCTATGGAAGCCCAAATTTTAACATTGTTCAATATGGGGGATAATTTTTAAAAATCTTCTTCAGATTCACCAGTCAGAATGCTTTCATTATACCACTCAAAGTTTGCTAAGCACCAAGTACATCCAACTACCTGTTTTACGTTTTAGTTGAAATATTGTAATGAAAAGTGTATATTTTTTTTATTTAATTATATCTTTAATGATTTAAGTACAGAAATTAAGATTTTATTTGTGTTTGACATTATTTTTTAGCTTTTGAATACAATAACCATGGAAAATGGATATTTTTGGTAAAAGAGGAAATTTTTCAATATGCCAAAAAGTTGACGGAGCGAACTGGTATGGCTTCAGTATCGAGTATGAGACCCATTGCTGTTAATTGCAGCTTGACAACACCTTCTCATGCTCCCAATCAGGTTCCTGGTGGTCTTTGGTGGGATGTTGTTCAATTCTTGGACCAGCATGGCACCAAGCTCCTGGACACTTCTTGGCTGGACTGGACGGGCTGAAATTGCAAGCGGCAACTCATTCCAGACATGTTCGATTGGATTAAGGTCAGGGGATCTTGCTGGCCAGTCCATATGCTCAATCCCCTCCCTCTGTCGGTACTCCCCGACAGCATGGGCAACATGAGAATGGGCATTGTCGTCCATCAGAATGAATGTATTACCCACTGCATCTGCATACAATCTGATGTGGACATCCTGGATCTCATCAATATACCGTTGTGCAGTCAATGTACCACGTTCAAGGATACAGAGCTCTGTATGTCCATCCGAGCTGATGCCGTCCCAGACCATGATTGACCCTCCACCATAGCAATGTTGACTGCATGGAATCGCTCTCCTGGTCTTCTCCATACCCTAGAACGCCTATCTGTGTGGTCTAGGCAGTACCTTGACTCATCTGTAAAAAGAACAGGTCGCCAATCTTCTCTGGTCCATCCAATGTGGTCCATGGCCCATTCATGTCGTTCCTGGCGGTGGTTCTGGGACAGCGGAATGCGAATACATGGTCTTATCGATCGGAGACCACCTTCGTGCAACCTTGCCCGGATAGTCGGCGTCGAAACATTTACCCCGGATGCATTCTGAAGGTCACTGCGAAACTGGGTTGCTGTGGCAAAGTGGTTCCTACGGGCCTGAATGATCAAAAATCGGTCTTCAGCTGCAGATGTTGCCCTGTCTCTGCCACCACCATGCCGTCTTACTGGTGTGCCATACTGCTGAAATCTTGCCTAGGCTCTGGTAATCACAGTATGGTGCACCCCAAGGGCTTCACCAACCTGATGATGGGTAGCCCCTTGCTCCACCATCCCTACAGCCCGCCACATTTCTGCTTCAGACAAATGTCTCCTTATATTTGCATTTGCCATATTCAATCATTAAATCACAAGGGTCTGTGTTGAAATGAAGATTGAATACCCTACACATGTCATGTACATGTAGACAGTACAAGAAAACATCATGAAAATCAAGGGGTACATGCTTTCCATGACTGTCACGAAAAGTCTGTCTGTCAAGAGAGCTAATGTAGACACTGGGGACCATCTCAATACGTTCCTCAATCATATCCACCAATAATATCGCAAATATGTCACAAGCAAATTTCACAACGATGTGTCAAATAATTGGTGCTTAGCAAACTTTGAGTAGTATATTTGGTATGCAACATCTCTAGGGGGTCAGATTCAAGTTTTGTTTTAAAATGGGATCCCTGGGTATATATTTGGGCTCGCTATGGTAGCCCAAAGTTTTACTTAGTGCGATATGAGGAAATTTCTTTAAAAATCTTCTTCTTCAGATCCACCAGTCGGAATGCTTTCATATTTGGTATACAACATCTCTAGGGGGGTCAGATTCCAGTTTGTTCAATTCGAGTGCCTGGGTTAATATTTGGGCTCCATATGGGAACATGAAATTTAACTTAGTACAATGTGAGGGAATTTCTTCAAAAATCTTCTTCAGATCCACTCGTCAGAATGCTTTCATATTTGGTATACAACATCTCTAGGGGGTTCAGATTCAAGTTTGTTCAAATCGGATCCATAGGTTAATATTTGGGTTTGCTATGGTAGCCCAAATTTTAACTTAGTGCAATATGAAGAAATTGCTTTAAAATTTCTCTTCTTCAGATCCAACAGTCAGATTGCTTTCATATTTGGTACACAACATCTCTAGGGAAGTCAAATTGAATTTTGTTCAAATTGAGTCTGGATTAATTTCTGGGCTCCCTATGGGAGCCGGAATTGGCCATGTTGCTGAAGAATTAAAAATGTTGTATTCAGTACCCTCTAGAGGTGTGCAACTAAGATTAATCCACATAGGTTGTATCAAGGGGCTTCATATGGGAGCTCTACATTTTACATTATGATCAACTGAAGAAAAGGCATGATACCCGGATTATTTTTGTCACTCCTGAGGGACTCAAGGATTGACGGTGTATCCTATGGAGATGGATTGCTTAACGTAGACTCATTTTCTTGGACTCTGTTTATATTGTTTTCTGTTCAAGATGAGCGCTTCAGGCCAGTGGGGCCTCTTGTTTTTTGAAAGCCCTGATAGTGGCTTCTTGCACTCAACCAGTTAAATAAAGAAGAAAAAGGAAAAGAAAGAAAATAGCCATGATCAAAATAGCAGGGACTGAAATGGAAAATGTAAATGGATAGGATAAAATGGCAGTAAGGCCTAAAAAAAGTTAAAAATCCACTTCTCAGGCCCACCTTCTTGATCATTGTGTTGCTGCATTCTCTCTTTTAATTACTGATGTAAACTGGAAAAAAAAAAATTCGCTTATTTCAGATATATTAAGTTAATAAAATGGAAAAAATTGTCCCTTGAATGTAACAATGCACCATCCACAGTTATAAAGCATTGCGGATGGTGCCTTGTTGTGCTCAAGGTATGAAGTACATCTTTACCCCTGTTATTCTGTAGGTATTGAGGCCTAAAATATAAAACAAACCAAGTAAATGAACCTCCTCTGGTGGTAGAGAAATAATAATTATAAAAAGTAAAATAAAACACAGCCCACACACCTGCATGCATTTTTTTTTTAGAAAAAATAGCCTGAGAACCAGAATATCTACTTTTTGTGGCCTAATGTAAAAAAAGTATTCAACCATGTGGGTCAAATTGATAAATCATTTTGGCAGTGGTACCTTATGAATTCTTGGCTTCCACATCGGGAGCCAAAAATTGACTGGGAATTAATTGTGGAAAAAGTGTCGCATCCAGCAAGGATTAGACGGTGCGCGGACATTTCCCCATCGGACATTTCCCCATCCGGACATTTCACCGTCGGACAATTCCCCATCCGGACATTTCCCCATCGAGGGCGGACATTTCCCCATCATCATTCCCCCATCAGAGGCGGACATTTCCCCATCGGAAGTGGACATTTCCCCATCGGATATTAACACCTTTCCCCATCGAGGGCAGACATTTCCCCATCAGACTTAACCCATCGGAGGTGGACATTTCCCCATTGGACATCATCCCATGTCCAATGTAGCTGACAGCTTCCACATGTGAATGAGTGACAAGAAAGAGAAAGAATGAAATGGGGAAATGTCCGATGGGGAAATGTCCGGCGACCTGATTAGACATGGAGCTGATGATATCTATTCAAACCCAATAATTGGTACAGGATTTAATCAACGAGTTCACAGTATCCTCATAACCATGTCACTGTTTTTAAATCTGTTCTTTCCTTTCTAAAGTTTTAATTTTGGGGGAAGGGGGATAAAATTGTGTAGCAAGCAAACTGAAATCAAAGATTACTGATTTCTTTTTTGCACACTACAATTTTAGCCTATCCATATTTTGCCATCAAATTTTTCATAGTGGGCAATCATTTGTCGCTGATATTTCCAACACTTCAGTTTTTACGTTAGAGCTTTTCAGCTTACTGTCCTTGAGGTCGGACTTGCATTAGGTGAAGGCATGTATGGAGAGAACAGCTGATTTATGATTGTCAGCCTTTACAATCTACTAAGTAATCTTACATGGAGATTGAGCTTCCATTGGTTGAAGATATGTGAATCTTTAACCATCAGGACAATGAGGCGAAATGTCACATTTTTAACCTGAAAATATTTACAATAATGCAACTTGGAACTTAACCAATTCTGTCTTGTTTGATAAAGCTCATTCAGCTCTGTCGAACAAGATTTGATTGGTTGAATTCCCAGTTGCATTTTGGGGAAAACTTGCTGTTTGAAATTTTTGTATTAAGAGGTGTTGAAGTTGGAATGAAAACATATTGACCCTCTGCATACTGATGTCAAAATGACAAAGTTTCCAGCAGAAAATATTTCTCATGCTACAGTTTGATAATGAACCAGATATATCTTGTTTGACAGAGCTGGGTTAATTGGTTGAATTCAAAGTCAAACAAGAGAAAAACAGAATGATTGGAGAAAATTCTGATGCACTACCAGAATGCTAGGGATTAACACTTACGCTACCGAAAGTGACTATTGTCACCTATTTTATGATCATTATCTGTACGTTCTGGTATGTGCAGATCTAACCTACCATCTGATTAATGAGAGCCCTTTCCAACAATTAATCAGATGATAGAGTTTCAAGTATGTCCTAAATCTTAAACTTCCTCACATACAGGCGTACATAAAGGGCCTCCATATATGGCTAAAGTGGGTGTGGCAGTAAAAGGGTTAAGACTTTTTCTAACAATAATTCTAACACAAAGTTAATAAGCGCTTCTATTAATTAACAACTTGTTTTGCATTCCGATGAGTTCAGTTCTGATCACGTGAATCCAGACAATTCTTCATGTTGATTAGTTTGTTACATAAGTAATTCGAGTTCACAATTTTGTTATAAAAAGATGTGAACATACCATAGAAAATTTCAGTCAGTCGTATCATATTTTGTAAAATATTTATGACCAATCAGAGAGAGTTTTAATCAGGTTCTGAACTGCTAAATTTGTTCACACGGGCAAACTTGATACAGTTGACAAATTAGTTCAAATGTTGTTTAAATTTATCAAATGTTGACTTTAGTTGTTTCTTGTATTAATTCCAATGCCACGTAGATTGTTAGCATATAACAAAATGGTTCCTGGCTGTTAAGTTTGGTTGAAACGTGATTATATGGACCTGAACCAAGTTCCCGGCATTCACCAAGACTGAAACCTTGAGCACTCAAGTATCAGCTTCGTTATTTAAAAGCCAATAACTCTATAGTGTTTAAAATAACATCCAATCATTACTGTTGGTGCCATATGTTTAATATTGTAATTTTAACAATCGTGGTTGTGTTTTACAAATAAAGAATTATTTTTACATCAAATTATTAATTGTTACTTATCAATACATGCAGTTGTTTTATTCCCAACAAGACGAATCCCAACAAGACAAATTCCAACATCAAGACGAATGGCGAAAATGGTCATCCCAACAAGACAAATTCATTTAAAATGACTATATAACCCATTTATTTTTTAGGTTTTGAGCAAAAATGTATACGAGAAGGCCGATATTTTCAAATGGAATTTTATTTTAAAATTGATGCATTTGAGGTACCGGTCACCGTTACTGGAAGTTGTGTCTACAACCACTTTTTTTCACAGATAACAATGAATGCACCACGTCAGTCCTGACCCGTGTTACACATACAGTAGTCTATATAATATCGACAAGTAGGTAATGAAAGGCTATTTTGCCCTGACCGACACCCCCTTCCCAGTTCATTTGTGAATTCGTTCATTGAACCAAGATTCATCAACACAGTTTTCTTGTGCAGCTATCCACAAGGTATTTAACTTCATGTTTATCATAAATTAATAATCAAATCATCATTCTACGGCTTCTTTATTTGATAAAAAACTGTCCGTTCGACTTTTTTGCCCGCGACTCTACGCCATTGGAACAACAATGATGACGTCACGTTTCTAATGTCTAAAAATACCGTCTAAAATGATTGCGGAATATTGAAATGGATCAAGTTCTTGTCATCTGCTTTACAGTGATAGTCGGTGAATTTTTAGACTGCAGTCGTATGTTTTAATGCTATTTATGGCAAGAAAAGGGACGTACTTAGAAGTTGGACATGTCTGCAGCAGTGGTACCAGGACAACTCGTCCCCACGGCAACTCGTACCAGTCAAGTCGTACCAAAAATTGGACGACTCGTACCCATTTTCGGCTGGACAACTCGTACCCAAGGTTGGGCAACTCGTACCCACAGTTGGTCAACATGTACCTGGTCTTTAATTGTATGGGCGAATGCGAATATTGGCTGAAGGACTTGAGAAGATGAGTGTCTGCTTTCAATGGGTGTGCATAAAGGCAAAAACTTTCCATTTTTTAGCATTTCTCAGCAGAACAGTCTGAACCGAAAGTCAATTTCGTCGGTATTAACATTTCATCAAGAGAGCAATTCAAAGGAAACAGGAAATATTTAAATTATATATTAATACAGTGGTGTAGATACGGGAGACGACCCCACCCCCCCCCCCCCCAAAAAAAAAAAAAATCGGGTAATCTTTGGCTCTTCGTTAAAAGTCTGAGGGCTTTTCTACATCATATTTTGTTGTACTGGTAGCCATACCCAGCATTTTACGTGTTGAGGGGTTAACACAAAATCAGATGCGATCGGGGCTCATTCCCCCACATACCCCACCCCTTCATTGGTTGAAGGATTAACGCGATGTCGGACGCGATTGGGGCCCATCAGAAGTCCCTTTCCTGGTCAAATTACATCTATATAGACCTGTGCCAATTTTTATTTAGATCGGTCGAGGCACGAGAGTCAGGTGCCTATAAAGAGAGAGAGAGAGAGAGAGAGAGAGAGAGAGAGATTCACTTTTATTCACTTTTATAGTCCAATTGCAAACCTTACAAAAATGCTAATTATCATTCAATTTTCATGATTGTCATGGAAGATAATTGTTAGAAAAACACACCTCCCCACTGGAAGATCAACTTAATTGGCGCTTGGGTCCATCTCGGAAACCAACAGGGAGTATAGCCATTTCAGTTGTCAAAAGTTAGCATTAATAATTTCATACTTTTCTTTCAGGTGTTTATGCTGATCGACATAGTGTTTTAGTGTTGTATAGGTGTGATTTGTAATAAAAGATAGTTATATTAGTGTTTAGTTTAGTTTCTCTGTCGGATTTTAGTGGCGTGTTCCCTATCTTCGCGCGGGTCATTTTCGGTGTTTTGTTTTGTTTTGTTTACGTTTTCGACCGCTTTCTCAAATTTTAAGTTCCTCTTTGTAATTTTGGCTATTGGTCATTGGATTCTGTATATTATTTGTAATCATGAATGGTAAATGTACGACGGGTGTTCAGACGGAGGTAAGTATGGGTGTTAAGGGAGGTCTGAGGGAGGTGAGTCGAGGAGTGCAGGTGGGGGAGAGTGAGGATCCGGAGGCATGCAGACAGTGTAATATGAGGTATGGTGGTGGTCGGTCAATGGAGAGTAGTGGGGTATGCGCGAATTGCAGGGATATTTAACAGTTGTTAGAGAAGTGTGTTGGATTCGAACGGGAGATTGCAGAGCTGAGAGGGAGGCTGGGGGGGGGGGGGGGGCGGTGTATCTGGAGTTACCCCGTTGAAGGTTACCTACGATGGTGAGGTGGAAGGTGGGTGGAAGGTCGTTGTGGACTCAAGGAGGAAATTGGGAAGCAGGAAACGTGGGGGAATAATACTTGATGTGGGGGGTGTAACTGAGGGGGGGGGGGGGGGGGTCCTAGTAGGAAAATTCGGAAGGTGGCGTCAGGCCAGGGCTGCGTCGAGTCCGGAAGCCAGAGTCGGCGTAAGGCTGCCAAGGTTGCTAGGCGGTATTTAGAAAACAGGTTTAGTGTTTTAGACTCCGATACCCCTGGGGACGAGAGTGAGGGGGAAAGTGTGGGGGTGAGATGGTTGTTGATGGTGGTAGGCCAGTCGGGGTAAGGAGGGCGGTCAAGAGAAAGAGGGGACCAGGAGCTTGCAAAACGAGAGGAGGTGCAGATGATATAGGAACTGGGGCCAGAAGAAGAAAATTAGTTGTAGCGGGGAGCAGCATTGTACGTGGGATTGACAATGTAGTTTGTGGTCCTGATAGTTCCAATCGAACAGTCTTGTGCTTTCCGGGGGCGAAGGTGGAGGATCTCAGGGACCGGGTAGATGACATTGTGGCAGGGTCAGGACCGGAACCGGTAGTGGTGGTCCATGTGGGGACCAACAATATCAGGGAGAGAAGGTCAGTAAGTTTGGTGGAGTCGTATAGAGGCTTAGTCGGCAAACTGCTAAGTAGGAATGCAAGGGTAGTCGTATCCGGGGTCTTTCCTGTCCTTGGAGGTGGGGACGAACGGAACTCAAGGATTTGGGCGCTAAATGAAGAGTTAGAGGACTACTGTGTTGATCTGGGAATTCCCTTTATCGACCATTGGGGCACGTTTTAGGGCAATGGGAGCATGTACGGGCGTGACGGGCTGCATCTTAGCAGGGCGGGGAAACGGGTATCAGGGGATAAAATTCTACGGGTAGCAGAGCCTTTTTTGGAGAGGAGCGGGGTGGGAGGTCAGAGGTAAGTATAACTAGAGTGGACATAGGTGGGGTGAACAAGAGTGAGGGGGACAGAACAAGTTTACCAAGACTAACACCAGAAAACAATGGGCCCAGTAGGTGGAAGCCAATGAACCTCCGTACCCTGAAAGTGGGTTATAGCAACATCCAGGGTCTCCACCGGAAAGTAAGTGAAATTGCTACATTGATCGAGGCAGAGGAGTTTGATGTCATGGGCTTAAGCGAGACGTGGGTAAGACACGAGGAACGGGTAGATAAAGTAAGCGGGTGTGTGTGGATAGGTGTAGGGCGAACGGAAGGCCAGAAAAAGGGGGGAGAGGTAGGCATGTACATTAAAGAGGATTTAAAACCGTCGCTGATTACAGATCTGGAAGATATCATCACCTCGGCTGATGTGTCAAAAGAAATTGGATGGGTAAAGATCAGTCTGAGAAACAAAAGTATTGCCCTTGGGATTGTGTACTGTGCGGTGGAGGGAAGTAACCCCGAGTGGAACGACTCGATATACTCAACACTAAGGTCCAATATCACTGAACTAGAAAACAGGGGGCTCGGTATAAGTTTGATGGGCGACTTTAATGGACACATAGGTGACAAGAAAGAAGGCATAGAGGGTGGGGACAAGAAAGTCAACAGGAATGGAAGGAAGCTGTTGAACTTCACAAATGAGCTTGGTCTGAAGATTCTGAACAGGGACGCTAGATGTAAGGGGAAATGGACCTGGGAGAGAAACGACAGAAAATCAATAATTGACTACATTCTCACAGATATGAATTTATGGAGGGAGGTGATAGGGGTAGAAGTGAGTGATGAGGGTAAAATGGAGTTGGATAGTGATCACAACTTGATTACAGTGACGATGAGGGCCAAAAACCTAGAGAAAAGGAAAGGAAGCTTCAATGAGGTTTGGGAACTCAAAAAGGATGCCGACTGGGCGAAGTTCGAAGAAAAACTGAAACCAAAGCTTGCAGCCGTACACAAGTGGGGTAGTGTCCAGAAGATGGCCGACGCCATAGTTGCGAGCCTAGTGGAGGCAGGGAAGGAAAGTGTAGGAAAGATTACGGTGCCAACACGGGAACTTGGGTACAGAGTGAACGAAGAACTGAAAAGGGCCATAAAGGTTAGAAAAGCTAAATGTGCTGCATACAGGAGAAGTAGAAAACTTAAGGGGGTGGGAAGCAATGAGGCCATGGTAGCAAAGGAAGAATACCAACAAGCACGAAATAAAGTAAACAAGATTAAAGACGACAGCCGGAGAGTGCGAAATAGCAGTCTTATTAGGACGATAAGAACGACAGGGGTGGCCGAGTTCGAGCGTATTTTGGAAATGGGTGAACAAACGTAACAAAGGGAATAACCAACAGAGCATTAAAGTAGATGGCAGAGTTACAGAAGAGCGAGATCAAATCGCATTAGAACTAGTCAAGCACTGGGAAAAGGTAAACGGTAAGCGATGGGGCATGGGGAACCCACCGGAGTGTCCGAACCAGGTCGAGGAAAATCTCTCGGACTTCGTGTGCAGCGAAATCAAAACTGAGGAGGTGCGAAGGGTGATCTCAAAATTGAGGAATGGAAAAGCGGGAGGGGTGGACGAAATTCCTAACGAGTTTATCAAAAAGGGGGAGAGGAACTCTTGGAAAGCCTAACTGCCCTATTCAATTTAGCCATAGAAAAACAAGAGGTCCCAAAGGAGTGGAGGGAAAGTAAAGTGACATTTATTCACAAAAAGGGGGAAAAAGACATCTTGGATAACTATCGAGGGATCTCTGTCAGCAGCAACATTGGAAAAGTCTTTTGTAAAGTCCTGTATGGGAGATTAGAGGAGGTGATTGAGGAGAAGGGTTTTTTGGGAGAAATTCAGAATGGCTTCAGGAAGGGAAGGAGAGTCAGTGACCATTTTTTCACGCTATCCCAAATGATAGAATCCGCGAAAGCAAAAAAGAAAAAAGATGTTCATGGCCTTTTTGGATGTTAAAAAGGCACACGATAGAGTATGGAGGGAGGGTATGTGGCGCAAGCTGGAGGCTCTGGGCTTGGGGGCGAGTTTGTTGGGATTATGAAAGCATTATATAAAGATGTACAGAGTGAACTCAGCCTGGGTAACATTACAACAAAACGTGTGCCTATGGAGATAGGCCTAAAACAGGGGTGTATCCTTTCGCCAATTCTTTTTGCATTGTACATCAAAGGTTTAGGAGATGAACTCCTGCATAGCGACGAGGGGGTGGCAGTTGGTGACTTGAAGATCCCAGGGCTATTTTTTGCAGACGATATGGTGCTAGTGTCAGAAAGCGAAGAGGGGTTAGAGAAGATGCTGGGAATTGTTGGGAAATATGGGAGCAAATGGAGACTCGAAATTAATGAAAGCAAGAGCAAAATTATACCCGTGGGCCGCAAAGTGGACCCCACTCGAAGGTGGAGAGTGGTGGAGTTCTGCATTCCGGAAGGTAGCAGTAGACTTCTTAGTGTAGGAGAGACTAGTGACTATGAATACCTGGCGGTAAATATAAACATCACAGGAAGAGGCATCTACCGAAACCACACAAATAAATTGATTCTGAAGGGGAAGCGAATCCTTAACCAAATGAAACTTATAGGGAGAAACAGTTTCAATAAGGTTTTCGTGGGGAAAACCATTTGGGAAATGGTGGGTCTGCCTAGTATAACATACGGTACGGAAGTTATACCCCTAAACCAGACAGCTGTTAAGAGCTTGGAAATCCTGCAGAACGATGCAGGCCGATGGATAACAGGCTCGAGTAATGCCGCAGCACTAGAAGCAATCAGGGGCGAGCTTGGGTGGATGAGGATCAAGGACAGGATAGACCTATTGAAACTCGGTTATCTTAATTATTTGGTAAATCTCCCCGATAGCCGATGGTGTAAAGTAATGTTCCTGAGAACTTTCAACTCAAATATCAAGACGGGGGGGGGGGGGGGGGGGGGGGGGATGGTCCAAGTGAGGGAGCTAGTAGAAAACTACTCAATGGAGATCTCGGACCTTGACGTTGGGGCAAACCAGGGCAAAAAGATCGTCAGAGAAAGGGTCATGGAGGATTGTAACCGTAATTGGCGAGAGGGGGTCAAATCAAGGAGATCTTTGGATGGCCTGCGTGATAAAGAGAAGCCTGATGGCACCTTTGGGGGGTCACTGTTGTTCAAGCTGAGGTCGCGGTCCCTGGAGCTGAGGGGAAAAATTGGGAAACACAGTGAAAAGAAGTGCCAGATGTGTAACGTGGGCTTGGTGGAGACCCTGGAACACTTTCTTATAGAATGCCCAAAATACCAGTCTAAAAGAACAAGATTCACGGGGAGTATAATGGAGAAGTGGGATGGGAGAATGAAGGACATGTGGTTAGGGGGCGACTCAAAGGAGAGGGTTAATATACTAATCGGAGAGATTGGGAAGAATGGGGCAAGGGATGTCATCAAGCAGTTCGTCTCCGAGTGTTGGGAGGAGAGAAGAAGCGCGGGAATAGGGGGAGGCAGTTGGTAGAACATGGGTAACCAAGGCCTTCTCATACGAGAACCCCGACAAATCAGCGGCCGGCTGAAGTGTTATTATATTATTGGCGATAATAATATGCACAGATAATTGGAAGAAAATTAAACACCAATCGACTGTAAGGTAATAGATCATAGAAAATAATTCTTCCATGATCAACACATCATTCACACCTCATCAACACATCATTCGCACCTCTGAACTCAAGAGTGCGAGCATCCTAAATACAATCTCAACTAGACTTTATGATTCTGGAGAATCATGGCTTTTCCCAATTAGATTCCATGATTTTTCTTGACCCCACAGTGTCTGATGAATTGTTTTTAACTGTCTCACTTAAGTTCCTTCATTGATGTTATGAGAAAGGTGAGTATAGTAGTCTCAAATGACTCGGTTTGGGTTTGATAAAAAAATGTTTAGGTAAAACCCATCATTAATGGTAGAATGGGTTAATATCAATGTTTCCCTATCAGTTTTGCGTCCGGTAAAAGAAGTTACGTTTCTCTGTGGCATTTCCATTTGATGTTGTTGGTGTCCAAAAACAGACTATTTTCTCAATTTTTTTTACATTTAGCAGCCCATGAAGGGTTAACAAATGCCTACCAGAATAATTGATCCATGCAACTGGTCATATGACACCAACACCTATCAGCGGCCATTTTCTCTTGAAAACCCTACAAAATGTTTGTAGAAATCCAGGGAAAACGATTTTTTAAGCTTTTGATGGGTATCCCTGTTAACCTCCCCAATAGGGGTTAACGCTTGGCTTTTTGAATACCTTTATTACTTACAAAAATGGTCCTCTGTGAATTCCACTTCAAACAAAGGAGATTATGTTTATCTCTCATGTATACATTAGGTGCTGTGCGTGTCTGAAAACAGTCCCATGTTAACAACATTACGATGCTTGGCAGCTTGTAGATTGTTAAAAAACGCTCACCGGAGTATTTTGTCCATGCATCTTGTAATGTCACATAAAGACCTACGAATAGTCAATTTGTCTTGAAGCCCTACAAGTTACCGTTAGGGAAATTCACAGAAAATGGGAATTTAAAGCTTTCAAGGGATATCTCTCTTTAGCCTGCCCAAAATGGGTTAAGACGTCGACTTTTGAATACCCTTACTACTTACAAAAATGTTTCTGTATAAATTGTACGTGCGATAAAAGAAGGCACTTTTCTTTGTGGTGTACCCTTTGGGTGCTGTTGGTGTGCAAAAACAGCCCATTTAATCGCAATTTTGACCCTCAGCAGCCCAGGGAGGGTTAACTAATGCTGACCGGAATAGTTTGTTGATGCGACTTGTAATGTCACACCAAGACCTGCAAATAGCCGATTTTTCTTGAAAACCTACAAGATGTTGTTTGAGAAATCCACAGAAAACGGGTATTTTAAGATTTTAATGGGTATCTCTCTTTAACCAGCCCAAAATGGGTTAAGACGTCAAATTTTGAATACCCTTACCACTTTAAAAAATATTTTACGATCAATTTTGCGTCCGATAAATGAAGGCCCCTTTCTCTGTGGTATATCGTTTGGGTGCTGTTGGTGTCTAAAAACAGCCCATTTTATCACAATTTTTACGTTTAGCAGCTCGGGGGGGGGGGGGGGGGTTAACTAATGCTGACCGGAATATTTTATCCATGCAACTTGTAATGTCACACCAAGACCTGAGAGTGACCAATTTTTCTTGAAAATGTACAAGACTCGTTTAGAGAAATCTACGGAAAACATGAAGTTTTGAGCTTTTTTGGGGTATTGCTGTTTAACCAGCCCAAAACGGGTTAAAACTTGGTTTTCTGAACACCCTTATTACTTACAAAAATGATCCTCGGTGAATTCCACTTCCAATAAAGGAAGTTATGTTTACCTCTCGGGTATCGTTTGGGTGCTGTGGGGGTCTGAAACCGGCCCATTTCATCAAAATTTCGATGTTTGGAAGCCTGTGGAGGGTTACCATATGCATCGCCTAATATGTCGTGTGTATCAAAGGTTGTGTCATAAGCAGGTCTAGTAATTATGAATATTTAAAAAAAATCCTAAAGACGTGTTTCGAGAAAGTGCCGATAAACCCCAATTTTGGAAGTTTTTTGCCAATTCTGGCGAAATAAGGGTTAAATCGAAAATTCCGCTTCGGTACATTTTTAGATTTTTAGCCACTCTATGCGTGTGCCAAATTGTGTGAAAATCGGTTCGAAAATGGCTTCTGAATCGTACGGACAAAAATGTGTGGAAAAAAAAAAAAAAAACCAAAAAACTAGACTTTATGATTCTGGAGAATCATGGCTTTTCCCGATGAGATTCCTTGATTTTTCATGCCCCCACAGTGTCTGATGAATTGTTTTTAACTGTCTCACTGAAGTTCTTTCATTGATGTTATGAGAAAGGTGGTTATAGTAGTCTCAAATGACTCAGTTTTATAAAAAAATTGTTTAGGTAAAAACCATCATTAATGGTAGAGTGGGTTAATATCAATATCGTCGTCCCACAAGTTAATGACCGACAAAAGGAGTTATGTTTGTTTGACACATACCCTTTGAGTGCTCTGTCTATTTGAAAATGGTCAATTTTATCTCAAATGTATCCAAAATATTGATGTCTGGCAGATTGTAGAGGGTTAACATGTGCTAACAGGCATATTTATTCATGCAACTTGCAATTTCAAACCAAAAAGTGCGAATGGCCATTTTTACTTAAAATCTATAAGATGTTTTCAGAGAAATCCATGCGCTTGCGCTCTTTTCGAATTCGAAGAGACGAAATGCGAAATTCGTATCGCTCTTCATGGAAAGTGATGCCGCAACTATCCATGAACAACGAGTGAAAAATTCATGGAAATCTGTCTAGAATTGGTTGGGATATAGCGTTTTGAAGAGAGGAGGTAACTGTTTGAATTTGGTCCTTCCTTTTCAAGCCAGTTCGAAAAAAGACATCGTGCATGGGCGCAGACTCCTGTAGAGCCCCCCCCCCCCCCCCCCCTCTCTCTCCGTGTAAATGGAAGTTGCTTCTTCAAGACCGCCACCCAGGGATCCCAACACAACCTTTAAACCTAAGAGAATCGTCAGAAGTTTAAAGTGAAAAGAAATTGGCGGTGATTGGCAGGCAGGAAAAGATTGACGAAGATTTGCATATTGGACATTAAAATAGCACTTCTGACATACACTTACCGTGTCCAGACCGCTGGAGGCAGCGACTTGAAATTTTCAGAACTTGTTCTACGAACCCTGGCCGATATTTTGGGATCTGTTTGGAGCGTCCGAGCCGGCTGGAAAACACCACGCATCGCTTGGAATGAGAGAGTACTATTCGTCCCGACTCTATCAGTTCAGAATGGACATGGGCAGTGTTGTAGACGACTGTGGAGCTGCGATTGAGCATAAAGTCCCAGGTTTGGGTGCATCATTGCCTAAGCGGCTCCATTGTATGATTGTTTGTCTCAATATCGTCCTTACTACTTGTAGTTTATACCGTTGCCATACGTTAATGTAGCCTCTTGCCATTTTCGAGACTTTCAACCCAGAACGCCGCCAAAGTGAGGAAGTTCGGGGGGGGGGATGTAGCGGCGGGGGGTATCCTGACACTATCTTTAAACCTTAGATAATCGGAAGAAGTTGCAGTGAAAAGAAATCGGCGGTGAGTAGGTGTTTTGGCGGGAAACGATTAACGAAAATTTGCCAATTTGACATTAATATTGCACTTCTCACAAACACGAACCGTGTCCAGACCGCCGAAGGCAGCGACTTCTAATTTTCAGAACTTGTTCTACGCACCATGGCCGACATTTTGGCATCTGTTGCAAGTGTCGAGACCGCGTGGAGAACACCACGCATCGCGTGGAAAGTGAGAGTACTATTCGTCCCGACTCTATCAGTTTGGAATGGAATTGGGCACTATTGTAGACTACTGTAGAGCAGCGATTGAGCATAAAATCGGAGTTTTTTTGTGCCAAATTACCTAACCGGCTCCAAGGTATGATCTTTCGTCTGTACAACGCCCAGATCGTCTGTAGTTTATACCGTTACCATACGTTGAAGTAGCCTTTTGTCATTTTCGCCACTTTCGACTCTCATTTGAGGGTACCTTCCTTCAGCGAAATCTAGCCATGCTCACAACCACGCCCTCTCCCCGTCGGCCCGGGTGCTTCTAAAGATAGAAAGGTCAATGGGGAGGGGCCCGTTAGCAAACAAACGGGGGCAGGTGTAGTTGGTGAAAAACAGCAGGGGGGGAGCACGTGTCCTAGGTAAAAGAAACAATAGGGGGCAGGTGTCCTAGGTAAAAAAAACAGCAGGAAGGGGGGGGGGCAGATGTCCCCGCTAATTAATTTTAATAACAGGCAGGTGTTCATGGGGCAGGCCCACTGCTCGGTGTTCCAAATTTTCTATGGCACTTGGCCTTGACGGAAACAACACTTCAACAAGAAACAACGGGAAACCTATTTGCAGTAAAGCTGCAAATATAAACATGATTTTAGGACCATTCCATGGACAGTTTAAAGCCTACTGCGATATCAGCGTTTATTACTCTCGTCCTTTCACTTCATCACTGCAGTATTTCACCCGAGTCGAGTTCTGACGTCAAGCAAGTTTGACGGACATGCTTTCAATTTTGTTATTGACAACAACATATTTATAATTTCGTGATTACTGATCGGAATTTTGAAAACGACACATGCAATCGCAAAAGAGTTTTCTGAAAAACACGATTCTGCAAAAGGTTTTAGTGAAATTTGATTATTTTTTTTTTATTTTCAATTTCGATGGCTCTTGTCGAAAAGGTGTTAATCACTGATCGTCCCAAACGAGATCAAAGACTGACGCTGTATATTAATAACACACAGAGAATCTTCTAAGAATATACACGCGCAATCCTACAATGAAACTAGACTTTATGATTCTGGAGAATGATGGCTTTTCCCGATGAGATTCCATGATTTTTCATGACCACACAGTGTCTGATGAATTGTTTTTAACTGTCTCACTGAAGTCCCTTCATTGATGTTATGAGAAAGGTGAAGATAGTAATCTCAAATGAGAGAGTTTGATAAACAATTGTTTAGGTAAAAACCATCATTAACGGTGGAGGGTTTAATGTCAATATCGTCGTCCAACAAGTCAATGACCGACAAAAGGAGTTATGTTTGTTTGACACATACCCACTGAGTGCTGTGTCAATTTAAAAGTGGTTCATTTTATCTCAAATGTGTCCCAAATATTGATGTCTGGCAGCTTGTAGAGGGTTAACAAATACTAACAGGAATATTTATTCATGCAACTTGTAATGTCACACCAAGAACTGTGAATGGCCATTTTTTTCTTTAAAATCTACAAGATGTTTTCAGAGAAATCCAGGGAGAACATGAATTTTAAGCTTTTGATGGGTATCATTGTTTATCCAGCCCAAAACGGGTTAAGTGTTGTTTTTTGAATACTCTTATTACTTCCAAAAATAATTCTCAGTGAATTCTACTTCCACTTATTTTGATCTCTCCTCCCAACTTTGGGTGCTGTGGGTACGCAAACACCGCCCATTTTATCAACATTTTGATGTTTGAGAACCTGCATAGGGTTAACAAATGGTTACAGGAATATTTTGTAAATGCAACTTGTAATGTCACACTAAGATCTGAGAATGGCCATTTTTTCTTGAAAATCTACGGGATGTTTTTAAAAGAAATCCTCAGATAACACAAATTTTTAACCTTTTGAGGGGTATCTCTCTGTAACCAGCTCTAAAGGGTTAATGCTTGGTTTTGTTAATACCTTCATTACTTACAAAAAAGATCGACTGTGAATTCCATTTCCAATGAAGGAGGTTATGTTTATCTCGTAGGTACACATTTGGTGTTATGGTTGCCCAAGCACAGCCCATTTTCTCCAAATGCCTATGCCTGGCAGCCTCTGGAGGGTTAACAAATGTTTACCGAAACATTTTGTTCATGCTTGTAATGTCACTCGAAGACCTGCGAATGGTCAATTGTTCTTGAATTTTTTTTTGAGAAATCTACAGAAAACTGGAATTTTAAGCTTTTAAGGGGTATATCTCCTTAACCAGTCAAAAATGGGTTAAGACCTCGATTTTTGAATACATTTACTACTTACAAAAATCTTTCCCTGTCAGTTTTGCGTCCGGTAAAAGAAGTTACGTTTCTCTGTTGCGTTTCCTTTTGATGTTGTTGTTGTTCAAAAACAGACTATTTTTTTCAAAATTTTGACATTTAGCAGCCCATGGAGGGTTAACAAATGCTTACCGGAATAATTTATCCAATCAACTGGTAATGTGACACTATGACCTATCAATGGCCATTTTCTCTTGAAAACGCTACCAGATGTTTGTAAAGGAATCCAGGGAAAACATAAATTTTGAAGCCTTTGATGGGTATCACTATTAACAACCACAAAAGGGGTTAACGATTGGTTTTTTGAATACCCTTATTACTTACAAAAATGGTCCTCGGTGAATTCCACTTCCAACAAAGCAGATTATGTGTATTTCAAAGGTACACGTAGGGTGCTGTGCGTGTCTGAAAACAGCCCATTTCAACAAAATTACGATGCTGGGCAGTCTGTAGAGGGTTAAAAAACGCTCACCGGAATATTTTGTCCATGCAGCTTATAATGTCACACAAAGACCTGCGATTAGTCAATTTTTCTTGAGAACCTACAGGATGTATTTAGAGAAATCCACAGAAAATGGGAATTTTAAGATTTTAAGGGGTCTCTCTCTTTAGCCTCCCCAAAATGTGTTAAGACTTCGACTTTTGAATACACTTACTACTTACAAAAATGTTTCCATATAGATTGTGCGCTCGATAAAAGAAGGCACTTCTCTTTGTGGCGTACCCATTGGGTGCTGTTGGCGTCCAAAAACAGCCCATTTTATCACAATTTTGACTTTTAGCAGCCCGTGGAGGGTTAACAAATGCTCACCGCAGTATTTTGTCCACGCAACATCTATTGTCACACCAAGGCCTGGGAGTGACAAATTTTTCTTGAAAATCTACAAGACTCATTTAGAGAAATCCACGGGAAACACGAATTTTTGAGCTTTATGGGGGTATTGCTGTTTAACCAGCTCAAAATGGGTTAACGCTTGCTTTTCTGAACACCCTTATTACTTACAAAAATGATCTCCGGTGAATTCCACTCCCAGCAAAGGAAGTTTTGTTTATCTCTCCTGTATTGTTTGGGTGCAGTGGGGGCCTGAAACCGGCCTATTTCATCAAAATATTTATGTTTGGTAGCCTGTGGAGGGTTACCATATGCATCGCCTGATATGTCGTGTGTATCAAAGGGTGTGTCACAGACAGGTCTACCAATGACGAATGTATAAAAAAAATCTACAAGACGTGTTTCGAGAAAGTGCCGATAAACCCCAATTTTGGCAGTTTTTTGCCAATTCTGACGAAATAAGGGTTAAATCGAAAATTCCGCTTCGGTACATTTTTAGATTTTGTGCCCCTCTATGCGTGTGCAAAATTTCGTGAAAATCGGTTCGAAAATGGCTTCTGAATCGTACGGACAAAATGTGTGGAAAAAAAAAAAAAAACTAGACTTTATGATTCTGGAGAATCATGGCTTTTCCCAATGAGATTCCATGATTTGTCATGACCCCCACAGTGTGTGATGAATTGCTTTTGACTGTCTCACTGAAGTTCCTTCACTGATGTCATGAAAAAGGTGAGTATAGAAATCTCAAATGACTCAGCTTGATAAAAAAAAATTGTTTAGGTAAAAACCATCATTAACGGTGGAGAGGGGTAATATCAATATCGTCGTCCAACAAGTTAATGACCTACAAAAGGAGTTATGTTTGTTTGACACATACCCACTGAGTGCTGTATCTATTTGAAAATGGTCCGTTTTATTTCAAATGTATCCAAAATATTGATCTCTGGCAGTTTGTTAAGGGTTAACAAGTGTTAACAGGAATATTTATTCATTTCTTGAAACTTGTAATTTCACACCAAAAACTGTGAATGGCCATTTTTACTTAAAAATCTACAAGATGTTTTCAGAGAAATCCAGGGAGAACATGAAATTTAAGCTGTTGATGGGTATAATTGTTTATCCAGCCCAAAACGGGTTAAGGGTTGTTTTTTTAATACGCTTATTACTTATAAAAATAATTCTCAATGAATTCTACTTCCACTTATGTTGATTTCTCCTCTTAACTTTGGGTGCTGCGGGTATGCAAACACAGCCCACTTTTTCAACATTTTGATGTTTGAGAACAAGCATAGGGTTAACAAATGCTTACTGGAATATTTTGTACATGCAATTTGTAATTCACACTAAGATCAGAGAATGGCCAATATTTCTTGAAAATCTACAGGATGTTTTTAGAGAAATCCTCTCATAACATGAATTTTTAACCTTTTGAGGGGTATCACCCTGTAAACAGCCCTAAACGGGTTAACGCTTGATTTTATGAATACCTTCATTACTTACAAAAATGATCCTCGCTGAATCCCACTTCCAATGAAGGTGGTTATGTTCATCTCGCAGGTACACATTGGGTGTAATGGGTGGCCAAGTTCAGCCCATTTTCTCAAAATTTGCTGCCTCTGGAGGGTTAACAAATGCTTACCGGAATCTTTTGTTCATGCAACTTGTAATGTCACTCCAAGACCTGCAAATGGTCAATTTCTCTTGAATACTTACCAGATTTTTTGGAGAAATCTACAGAAAATGGGAATTTTAAGCTTTTAAGGGGTACATCCCCTTAACCGGGAGAAAATGGGTTAAGACTTCAATTTTTGAATACCCTTACTACTTACTACAAATTTTCCCTATCAGTTTTGCGTACGGTAAAAGAAGTTATGTTTCTCTGCAGCATTCCCATTTAATGTTGTTGGTGTCCAAAAACAGACTATTTTTTTTCGCAATTTTGACATTTAGCAGCCCATGGAGGGTTAACAAATGCTTATCTGAATATTTTATCCATGGTAATGTGACTCTAAGGCCTATCAACGACCATTTTCTCTTGAAACCCTATGAGACGTTTCTAAAGAAATTCAGGGAAAACATGATTTTTTAAGCTTTTGATGGGTATTGCTATTAACCATCCCAAAAGGGGTTAATGCTTGGTTTTTTGAATACCCTTATTACTAACAAATTTGGTCCTCGGTGAATTCTACTTCCAACAAAGTAGATTATGTTTATCTCTCGGGTATGCATTGGGTGTTGTGTGCGTCTGAAAACGGCCTATTTCCACAAAATTACGATGCTTAGCAGCCTGTAGAGGGTTAATAAATGCTGACCGGAATATTTTGCCCATGCAACTTTTAATGTCACACAAGGACCTGCGAATAGTCAATTTTTCCTGAAAACCTACTAGTTGCTTTTAGAGAAATCCACAGAAAATGGGAATTTTAAGCTTTTAAGGGGTATCTCTCTTTAACCAGCCCACAATGGGTTAAGACTTCGACTTTTGAATACCCTTACCGCTATCAAAAATGTTTCCCCATCAATTTTGCGTCCGATAAAAGAAGGAACCTTTCTCAGTGGTACACCAAGTGGGTGCTGTTGGTGTTCAAAAACAGCCCATTTTATCACAATTTTGACTTTTAGCAGCCCGTGGAGGGTTAAGAAATGCTCACCGCAGTATTTTGTCAATGCAACTTCTATTGTCACACCAAGTGCTGGGTGTGACAAATTTTTCTTGAAAATCTACAAGACTCGTTTAGAGAAATCTACTGAAAACATGAATTTTTTTAGCTTTATGGGGGTATTGCTGTTTAACCAGCCCAAAACGGGTTAACGCTTGGTATTTTGAACACCCTTATTACTGACAAAAATGATCCTCGGTGAATTCCACTCCCAATAAAGGAAGTTATGTGTATCTATCGTGTATCGTTTGGGTGCTGTGGGGGCCCGAAAACAGCCCATTTCATCAAAATTTCGAAGTTTGGCAGCCTGTGGAGGGTTACGATATGCATCGCCTGATATGTCGTGTGTACCAAAGGGCGTGTCATGGACAGCTCTAGCAATGACGAATGTATAAAAAAAATCTACAAGACCTGTTTCGAGAAAGTGCCGATAAACCCCAATTTTGGCAGTTTTTTGTCAATTCTGACGAAATAAGGGTTCAATCGAAAATTCCGCTTCGGTACATTTTTAGATTTTGTGTCCCTCTATGCGTGTGCAAAATTTCGTGAAAATCGGTTCGAAAATGGCATCTGAATCGTACGGACAAAATGTGTGGAACCCCCCCCCCCCCCCCAACCCCCCCCCCCCCCCCCCCCCAAAAAAAAAAAATAATAATCCGTAGAAAAACAATAGTCTTTTCCAGAGGGAAAAGCCTAACTAGACTTTATGATTCTGGAGAATCATGGCTTTTCCCGATGAGATTCCATGATTTTTCATGACCCCACA
Organism: Pictodentalium vernedei; assembly: GCA_031216915.1. Lineage (NCBI taxonomy): Eukaryota > Metazoa > Mollusca > Scaphopoda > Dentaliida > Dentaliidae > Pictodentalium > Pictodentalium vernedei. Next base: position 363,100,214 of record CM062295.1, on the reverse strand, counting down.
GTGTCTTGTTGTTTTTAACTGTCTCACTGAAGTCCCTTCATTGATCTTATGAAAAAGGTGACGATAGTAATCTCAAATGACAGATAAATTGTTTAGGGAAAAACCATCATTAACGGTGGACTGGTTTAATGTCAATATCGTCTTCCAACAAGTCAATGACCGACAAAAGGAGTTATGTTTGTTTGACACATACCCACTGAGTGTTGTGTCAATTTAAAAATGGTTCATTTTATCTCAAATGTATCCCAAATATTGATGTCTGGCAGCTTGTAGAGGGTTAACAAGTGATAACAGGAATATTTATTCATGCAACTTGTAATGTCACACCAAGAACTGTGAATGGCCATTTTTTTCTTTAAAATCTACAAGATGTTTTCAGAGAAATCCAGGGAGAACATGGATTTTAAGCTTTTGATGGGTATCATTGTTTATCCAGCCCAAAACGGGTTAAGTGTTGTTTATTGAATACTCTTATTACTTCCAAACATAATTCTCAGTGAATTCTACTTCCACTTATTTTGATCTCTCCTCCCAACTTTGGGTGCTGTGGGTACGCAAACACAGCCCATTTTATCAACATTTTGATGTTTGAGAACCTGCATAAGGTTAACAAATGCTTACAGGAATATTTTGTACATGCAACTTGTAATGTCACACTAAGATCAGAGATGGCCATTTTTTCTTGAAAATCTACGGCATGTTTTTAAAGAAATCCTCAGATAATACAAATGTTTAACCTTTTGAGGGGTATCTCCCTGTAACCAGCTCTAAAGGGTTAATGCTTGGTTTTGTGAATACCTTCATTACTTACAAAAATGATCGACGGTGAATTCCACTTCCAACGAAGGAGGTTATGTTTATCTCGTAGGTACACATTTGGTGTTATGGTTGCCCAAGAACAGCCCATTTTCTCCAAATGTCTATGCTTGGCAGCCTCTGGAGGGTTAACAAATGTTTACCGAAACATTTTGTTCATGCTTGTAATGTCACTCGAAGACCTGCGAGTGGTCAATTGTTCTTGAATTTTTTGTTGTTGAGAAATCCATAGAAAACTGGAATTTTAAGCATATATATATCTCCTTAAACAGTCAAAAATGGGTTAAGACCTCGATTTTTGAATCCATTTACTACTTACAAAAATGTTTCCCTGTAAGTTCTGCGTCCGGTAAAAGAAGTTACGTTTCTCTGTTGCATTGATGTTGTTGTTGTTCAAAAACAGGCTATTTTTTTCAAAATTTTGACATTTAGCAGCCCATGGAGGGTTAACAAATGCTTACCAGAATAATTTATCCAATCACCTGGTAATGTGACACCATGACCTATCAATGGCCATTTTCTCTTGAAAACGCTACCAGATGTTTGTAAAGAAATCCAGGGAAAACATAAATTTTTAAGCCTTTGATGGGTATCACTACTAACAATCACAAAACGGGTTAACGCTTGGTATTTTGAATACCCTTATTACTTACAAAAATGGTCCTCGGTGAATTCCACTTCCAACAAAGGAGATTATGGGTAATTATCAGGTACACGTTGGGTGTTGCGCGTGTCTGAAAACAGCCCATTTCAACAAAATTACGATGCTTGGCAGTCTGTAGAGGGTTAATAAACATCCATGATTTTTTATGACCCTGGAGTGTCTGAAGAATTGTTTTTAGTTGTATCATTAAAGTATTTTTATTGATGTCTTGAGAAAAGTGGGTATAATAGTCTCAAATGACCCAGTGAAATAAAAGAACGTTTTGGTTAAATCATCAGTGTTTGTGGAGAGGGTTAATATTAATATCAGCGTCTGAGAATCAGCGTCTAATGTAAATAGCCCATTGTATCTCAAATTTACCTAAAATTTCGATAGTTGACGGTTTGTGGAGGGTTAATGAAGGCTTGCGAGAATACTTCTTCTCCAGGGTTTATTTGTTCTTAAAAATCTGTAAGAACCAGTTGAAGATATCCACAGAAAATGTGAACTTTGAATTCTTTAGCATGTCATGTATAGTCCCTGTATCAATTATCTCCTATTAGACCACAGTTGTTATGCACGATTATGTCATTTTTTTTCACACCTTGTAGAGCTCACCTATCACCTGTCTGTAAATAGCAGAAGTAAATTTCTCTTCAATTGGTTTTTCCCCGTTGGATTAGTTTTATTTATTACAATGAAGATATCCATACAAACAACGACAAACATGTAGTTATAAACTACAATAATTACATACGAAAATAGGAAGTGTTGTTTGTACATATGTGTAGATAAAATATACCCTGGGACGAGAAAACTGAGAGAGAAACAAAAATGTTTCTCTCTCAGTTTTGCGTCCAGTAAAAGAAGTTACGTTTCTCTGTGGCATTTCCATTTGATGTTGTTAGTGTCCAAAAACAGACTATTTCTTCAAAATTTTTGACATTTAGCAGCTCATGGAGGGTTAACAAATACCTACCAGAATAATTTATCTACGCAACTGGAAATGTGATACCAAGACCTATCAACGGCAATTTTCTCTTGAAAACCCTACAAGATGTTTGTAAAGAAATCCAGGGAAAACGATTTTTAAGCTTTTGATGGGTATCCCTGTTAACCTCCCCAACAGGGGTTAACGCTTGGTTTTTTGAATACCCTTATTACTTACAAAAATGGTCCTCTGTGAATTCCACTTCCAACAAAGGTGATTATGTTTATCTCTCCTGTATACATTGGGTGCTGTACGTGTCCGAAAACAGCCCATGTCAACAAAATTACGATACTTGGCAGCTTGTAGATGGTTAATAAACTCTCACCGGAGTATTTTGTCCCTACAACTTGTAATGTCACATAAAGACCTACGAATAGTTAATTTTTCTTGAAACCCTACAAGTTACTGTTAGGAAAATTCACAGAAAATGGGAATTTAAAGCTTTTGAGGGATATCTCTCTTAGCCTACCCAAAATGGGTTAAGACTTCGACTTTTGAATACCCTTACTACTTACAAAAATGTTTCTGTATAAATTGTACACTCGACAAAAGGAGGCGCTTTTCTTTGTGGTGTACCCATTGGGTGCTGTTGGTGTCCACAAACTGCCAATTTTATCACAATTTTGATGTTGAGGAGCCCTGGGAGGGTTAACTAATGCTGACCGGAATATTTTGTCCATGCAACTTGTAATGTCAGACCAAGACTTCCAAATAGCCGATTTTTTGTTGAAAACCTACGAGATGATTTTAGAGAAATCCACAGAAAGAGGGTATTTTAAGGTTTTAATGGGTATCTCTCTTTAACTAGCCGAAAATGGGTTAAGACGTCGAATTTTGAATACCCTTACCACTTTCAAAAATATTTTCCGATCAATTTTGCGTCCGATAAATGAAGGCCACTTTCTCTGCGGTATACCGTTTGGGTGCTGTTGGTGTCCAAAAACAGCCCATTTTATCACAATTTTTACGTTTAGCAGGTCGGGGAAGGTTAACTAATGCTGACCGGAATATTTTGTCCATGCAACTTGTAATGTCACACCAAGACCTGGGAGTGACAAATATTTCCTGAAAATCTACAAGACTCGTCTAGAGAAATCCACGGAAAACATGAAGTTTTGAGCTTTTTGGGGGTATTGCTGTTTAACCAGCCCAAAACGGGTTAACGCTTGGTTTTCTGAAGACATTTATTACTTACAAAAATGATCCTCGGTGAATTCCACTTCCAATAAAAGCAGTTATGTGTATCTATCGTGTTTAGTTTGGGTGCTGTGGGGGCCCGAAAACAGCCCATTTCATCAAAATTGCGATGTTTGGCAGCCTGTGGATGGTTACCATATGCATCGCCTGATATGTCGTGTGTATCAAAGGTCGTATCACAGGCAGGTCTAGCAATGATGAATGTTTAAAAAAAAATCTACAAGACGTGTTTCGAGAAAGTGCCGATAAACCCCAATTTTGACAGTTTTCTGCCAATTCTGACGAAATAAGGGTTAAATCGAAAAATCCGCTTCGGTACATTTTTAGATTCTGTACCCCTCTATGTGTGTGCAAAATTTCGTGAAAATCGGTTCGAAAATGGCTTCTGAATCGTACGGACAAAATGTGTGGGAAAAAAAAAAAAAACCCGAAAACTAGACTTTATGATTCTGGAGAATCATGGCTTTTCCCGATGAGATTCCATGATTTTTCATGACCCCACAGTGTCTGATGAATTGTTTTTAACTGTCTCACTGAAGTCCCTTCATTGATGTTATGAGAAAGGTGAAGATAGTAATCTCAAATGAGAGAGTTTGATAAACAATTGTTTAGGTAAAAACCATCATTAACGGTGGAGGGTTTAATGTCAATATCGTCGTCCAACAAGTCAATGACCGACAAAAGGAGTTATGTTTGTTTGACACATACCCACTGAGTGCTGTGTCAATTTAAAAGTGGTTCATTTTATCTCAAATGTGTCCCAAATATTGATGTCTGGCAGCTTGTAGAGGGTTAACAAATACTAACAGGAATATTTATTCATGCAACTTGTAATGTCACACCAAGAACTGTGAATGGCCATTTTTTTCTTTAAAATCTGCAAGATGTTTTCAGAGAAATCCAGGGAGAACATGAATTTTAAGCTTTTGATGGGTATCATTGTTTATCCAGCCCAAAACGGGTTAAGTGTTGTTTTTTGAATACTCTTATTACTTCCAAAAATAATTCTCAGTGAATTCTACTTCCACTTATTTTGATCTCTCCTCCCAACTTTGGGTGCTGTGGGTACGCAAACACCGCCAATTTTATCAACATTTTGATGTTTGAGAACCTGCATAGGGTTAACAAATGGTTACAGGAATATTTTGTAAATGCAACTTGTAATGTCACACTAAGATCTGAGAATGGCCATTTTTTCTTGAAAATCTACGGGATGTTTTTAAAAGAAATCCTCAGATAACACAAATTTTTAACCTTTTGAGGGGTATCTCTCTGTAACCAGCTCTAAAGGGTTAATGCTTGGTTTTGTTAATACCTTCATTACTTACAAAAAAGATCGACTGTGAATTCCATTTCCAATGAAGGAGGTTATGTTTATCTCGTAGGTACACATTTGGTGTTATGGTTGCCCAAGCACAGCCCATTTTCTCCAAATGCCTATGCCTGGCAGCCTCTGGAGGGTTAACAAATGTTTACCGAAACATTTTGTTCATGCTTGTAATGTCACTCGAAGACCTGCGAATGGTCAATTGTTCTTGAATTTTTTTTTGAGAAATCTACAGAAAACTGGAATTTTAAGCTTTTAAGGGGTATATCTCCTTAACCAGTCAAAAATGGGTTAAGACCTCGATTTTTGAATACATTTACTACTTACAAAAATCTTTCCCTGTCAGTTTTGCGTCCGGTAAAAGAAGTTACGTTTCTCTGTTGCGTTTCCTTTTGATGTTGTTGTTGTTCAAAAACAGACTATTTTTTTCAAAATTTTGACATTTAGCAGCCCATGGAGGGTTAACAAATGCTTACCGGAATAATTTATCCAATCAACTGGTAATGTGACACTATGACCTATCAATGGCCATTTTCTCTTGAAAACGCTACCAGATGTTTGTAAAGGAATCCAGGGAAAACATAAATTTTGAAGCCTTTGATGGGTATCACTATTAACAACCACAAAAGGGGTTAACGATTGGTTTTTTGAATACCCTTATTACTTACAAAAATGGTCCTCGGTGAATTCCACTTCCAACAAAGCAGATTATGTGTATTTCAAAGGTACACGTAGGGTGCTGTGCGTGTCTGAAAACAGCCCATTTCAACAAAATTACGATGCTTGGCAGTCTGTAGAGGGTTAAAAAACGCTCACCGGAATATTTTGTCCATGCAGCTTATAATGTCACACAAAGACCTGCGATTAGTCAATTTTTCTTGAGAACCTACAGGATGTATTTAGAGAAATCCACAGAAAATGGGAATTTTAAGATTTTAAGGGGTCTCTCTCTTTAGCCTCCCCAAAATGTGTTAAGACTTCGACTTTTGAATACCCTTACTACTTACAAAAATGTTTCCATATAGATTGTGCGCTAGATAAAAGAAGGCACTTCTCTTTGTGGCGTACCCATTGGGTGCTGTTGGCGTCCAAAAACAGCCCATTTTATCACAATTTTGACTTTTAGCAGCCCGTGGAGGGTTAACAAATGCTCACCGCAGTATTTTGTCCACGCAACATCTATTGTCACACCAAGGCCTGGGAGTGACAAATTTTTCTTGAAAATCTACAAGACTCATTTAGAGAAATCCACGGAAAACACGAATTTTTTAGCTTTATGGGGGTATTGCTGTTTAACCAGCTCAAAATGGGTTAACGCTTGCTTTTCTGAACACCCTTATTACTTACAAAAATGATCTCCGGTGAATTCCACTCCCAGCAAAGGAAGTTTTGTTTATCTCTCCTGTATTGTTTGGGTGCAGTGGGGGCCTGAAACCGGCCTATTTCATCAAAATTTTTATGTTTGGTAGCCTGTGGAGGGTTACCATATGCATCGCCTGATATGTCGTGTGTATCAAAGGGTGTGTCACAGACAGGTCTACCAATGACGAATGTATAAAAAAAATCTACAAGACGTGTTTCGAGAAAGTGCCGATAAACCCCAATTTTGGCAGTTTTTTGCCAATTCTGACGAAATAAGGGTTAAATCGAAAATTCCGCTTCGGTACATTTTTAGATTTTGTGCCCCTCTATGCGTGTGCAAAATTTCGTGAAAATCGGTTCGAAAATGGCTTCTGAATCGTACGGACAAAATGTGTGGGAAAAAAAAAAAAAACTAGACTTTATGATTCTGGAGAATCATGGCTTTTCCCAATGAGATTCCATGATTTGTCATGACCCCCACAGTGTATGATGAATTGCTTTTGACTGTCTCACTGAAGTTCCTTCACTGATGTCATGAAAAAGGTGAGTATAGAAGTCTCAAATGACTCAGCTTGATAAAAAAAAATTGTTTAGGTAAAAACCATCATTAACGGTGGAGAGGGGTAATATCAATATCGTCGTCCAACAAGTTAATGACCTACAAAAGGAGTTATGTTTGTTTGACACATACCCACTGAGTGCTGTATCTATTTGAAAATGGTCCGTTTTATTTCAAATGTATCCAAAATATTGATCTCTGGCAGTTTGTTAAGGGTTAACAAGTGTTAACAGGAATATTTATTCATTTCTTGAAACTTGTAATTTCACACCAAAAACTGTGAATGGCCATTTTTACTTAAAAATCTACAAGATGTTTTCAGAGAAATCCAGGGAGAACATGAAATTTAAGCTGTTGATGGGTATAATTGTTTATCCAGCCCAAAACGGGTTAAGGGTTGTTTTTTTAATACGCTTATTACTTATAAAAATAATTCTCAATGAATTCTACTTCCACTTATGTTGATTTCTCCTCTTAACTTTGGGTGCTGCGGGTATGCAAACACAGCCCACTTTTTCAACATTTTGATGTTTGAGAACCAGCATAGGGTTAACAAATGCTTACTGGAATATTTTGTACATGCAATTTGTAATTCACACTAAGATCAGAGAATGGCCAATATTTCTTGAAAATCTACAGGATGTTTTTAGAGAAATCCTCTCATAACATGAATTTTTAACCTTTTGAGGGGTATCACCCTGTAACCAGCCCTAAACGGGTTAATGCTTGATTTTATGAATACCTTCATTACTTACAAAAATGATCCTTGCTGAATCCCACTTCCAATGAAGGTGGTTATGTTCATCTCGCAGGTACACATTGGGTGTAATGGGTGGCCAAGTTCAGCCCATTTTCTCAAAATTTGCTGCCTCTGGAGGGTTAACAAATGCTTACCGGAATCTTTTGTTCATGCAACTTGTAATGTCACTCCAAGACCTGCAAATGGTCAATTTCTCTTGAATACTTACCAGATTTTTTGGAGAAATCTACAGAAAATGGGAATTTTAAGCTTTTAAGGGGTACATCCCCTTAACCGGGAGAAAATGGGTTAAGACTTCAATTTTTGAATACCCTTACTACTTACTACAAATTTTCCCTATCAGTTTTGCGTACGGTAAAAGAAGTTATGTTTCTCTGCAGCATTCCCATTTAATGTTGTTGGTGTCCAAAAACAGACTATTTTTTTTCGCAATTTTGACATTTAGCAGCCCATGGAGGGTTAACAAATGCTTATCTGAATATTTTATCCATGGTAATGTGACTCTAAGGCCTATCAACGACCATTTTCTCTTGAAACCCTATGAGACGTTTCTAAAGAAATTCAGGGAAAACATGATTTTTTAAGCTTTTGATGGGTATTGCTATTAACCATCCCAAAAGGGGTTAATGCTTGGTTTTTTGAATACCCTTATTACTAACAAATTTGGTCCTCGGTGAATTCTACTTCCAACAAAGTAGATTATGTTTATCTCTCGGGTATGCATTGGGTGTTGTGTGCGTCTGAAAACGGCCTATTTCCACAAAATTACGATGCTTAGCAGCCTGTAGAGGGTTAATAAATGCTGACCGGAATATTTTGCCCATGCAACTTTTAATGTCACACAAGGACCTGCGAATAGTCAATTTTTCCTGAAAACCTACTAGTTGCTTTTAGAGAAATCCACAGAAAATGGGAATTTTAAGCTTTTAAGGGGTATCTCTCTTTAACCAGCCCACAATGGGTTAAGACTTCGACTTTTGAATACCCTTACCGCTATCAAAAATGTTTCCCCATCAATTTTGCGTCCGATAAAAGAAGGAACCTTTCTCAGTGGTACACCAAGTGGGTGCTGTTGGTGTTCAAAAACAGCCCATTTTATCACAATTTTGACTTTTAGCAGCCCGTGGAGGGTTAAGAAATGCTCACCGCAGTATTTTGTCAATGCAACTTCTATTGTCACACCAAGTGCTGGGTGTGACAAATTTTTCTTGAAAATCTACAAGACTCGTTTAGAGAAATCTACTGAAAACATGAATTTTTTAGCTTTATGGGGGTATTGCTGTTTAACCAGCCCAAAACGGGTTAACGCTTGGTATTTTGAACACCCTTATTACTGACAAAAATGATCCTCGGTGAATTCCACTCCCAATAAAGGAAGTTATGTGTATCTATCGTGTATCATTTGGGTGCTGTGGGGGCCCGAAAACAGCCCATTTCATCAAAATTTCGAAGTTTGGCAGCCTGTGGAGGGTTACGATATGCATCGCCTGATATGTCGTGTGTACCAAAGGGCGTGTCATGGACAGCTCTAGCAATGACGAATGTATAAAAAAAATCTACAAGACCTGTTTCGAGAAAGTGCCGATAAACCCCAATTTTGGCAGTTTTTTGTCAATTCTGACGAAATAAGGGTTCAATCGAAAATTCCGCTTCGGTACATTTTTAGATTTTGTGTCCCTCTATGCGTGTGCAAAATTTCGTGAAAATCGGTTCGAAAATGGCTTCTGAATCGTACGGACAAAATGTGTGGAACCCCCCCCCCCCCCCCAACCCCCCCCCCCCCAAAAAAAATAATAATCCGTAGAAAAACAATAGTCTTTTCCAGAGGGAAAAGCCTAACTAGACTTTATGATTCTGGAGAATCATGGCTTTTCCCGATGAGATTCCATGATTTTTCATGACCCCACAGTGTCTTGTTGTTTTTAACTGTCTCACTGAAGTCCCTTCATTGATCTTATGAAAAAGGTGACGATAGTAATCTCAAATGACAGAGTTTGATACAAAATTGTTTAGGTAAAAACCATCATTAACGGTGGACTGGTTTAATGTCAATATCGTCTTCCAACAAGTCAATGACCGACAAAAGGAGTTATGTTTGTTTGACACATACCCACTGAGTGTTGTGTCAATTTAAAAATGGTTCATTTTATCTCAAATGTATCCCAAATATTGATGTCTGGCAGCTTGTAGAGGGTTAACAAGTGATAACAGGAATATTTATTCATGCAACTTGTAATGTCACACCAAGAACTGTGAATGGCCATTTTTTTTCTTTAAAATCTACAAGATGTTTTCAGAGAAATCCAGGGAGAACATGGATTTTAAGCTTTTGATGGGTATCATTGTTTATCCAGCCCAAAACGGGTTAAGTGTTGTTTATTGAATACTCTTATTACTTCCAAACATAATTCTCAGTGAATTCTACTTCCACTTATTTTGATCTCTCCTCCCAACTTTGGGTGCTGTGGGTACGCAAACACAGCCCATTTTATCAACATTTTGATGTTTGAGAACCTGCATAAGGTTAACAAATGTTTACAGGAATATTTTGTACATGCAACTTGTAATGTCACACTAAGATCAGAGATGGCCATTTTTTCTTGAAAATCTACGGCATGTTTTTAAAGAAATCCTCAGATAATACAAATGTTTAACCTTTTGAGGGGTATCTCCCTGTAACCAGCTCTAAAGGGTTAATGCTTGGTTTTGTGAATACCTTCATTACTTACAAAAATGATCGACGGTGAATTCCACTTCCAACGAAGGAGGTTATGTTTATCTCGTAGGTACACATTTGGTGTTATGGTTGCCCAAGAACAGCCCATTTTCTCCAAATGTCTATGCTTGGCAGCCTCTGGAGGGTTAACAAATGTTTACCGAAACATTTTGTTCATGCTTGTAATGTCACTCGAAGACCTGCGAATGGTCAATTGTTCTTGAATTTTTTGTTGTTGAGAAATCCATAGAAAACTGGAATTTTAAGCATATATATATCTCCTTAAACAGTCAAAAATGGGTTCAGACCTCGATTTTTGAATCCATTTACTACTTACAAAAATGTTTCCCTGTAAGTTCTGCGTCCGGTAAAAGAAGTTACGTTTCTCTGTTGCATTGATGTTGTTGTTGTTCAAAAACAGGCTATTTTTTTCAAAATTTTGACATTTAGCAGCCCATGGAGGGTTAACAAATGCTTACCAGAATAATTTATCCAATCACCTGGTAATGTGACACCATGACCTATCAATGGCCATTTTCTCTTGAAAACGCTACCAGATGTTTGTAAAGAAATCCAGGGAAAACATAAATTTTTAAGCCTTTGATGGGTATCACTACTAACAATCACAAAACGGGTTAACTCTTGGTATTTTGAATACCCTTATTACTTACAAAAATGGTCCTCGGTGAATTCCACTTCCAACAAAGGAGATTATGGGTAATTCCCAGGTACACGTTGGGTGTTGCGCGTGTCTGAAAACAGCCCATTTCAACAAAATTACGATGCTTGGCAGTCTGTAGAGGGTTAATAAACATCCATGATTTTTTATGACCCTGGAGTGTCTGAAGAATTGTTTTTAGTTGTATCATTAAAGTATTTTATTGATGTCTTGAGAAAAGTGGGTATAATAGTCTCAAATGACCCAGTGAAATAAAAGAACGTTTTGGTTAAATCATCAGTGTTTGTGGAGAGGGTTAATATTAATATCAGCGTCTGAGAATCAGCGTCTAATGTAAATAGCCCATTGTATCTCAACTTTACCTAAAATTTCGATAGTTGACGGTTTGTGGAGGGTTAATGAAGGCTTGCGAGAATACTTCTTCTCCAGGGTTTATTTGTTCTTAAAAATCTGTAAGAACCAGTTGAAGATATCCACAGAAAATGTGAACTTTGAATTCTTTAGCATGTCATGTATAGTCCCTGTATCAATTATCTCCTATTAGACCACAGTTGTTATGCACGATTATGTCATTTTTTTCACACCTTGTAGAGCTCACCTATCACCTGTCTGTAAATAGCAGAAGTAAATTTCTCTTCAATTGGTTTTTCCCCGTTGGATTAGTTTTATTTATTACAATGAAGATATCCATACAAACAACGACAAACATGTAGTTATAAACTACAATAATTACATACGAAAATAGGAAGTGTTGTTTGTACATATGTGTAGATAAAATATACCCTGGGACGAGAAAACTGAGAGAGAAACAAAAATGTTTCTCTCTCAGTTTTGCGTCCAGTAAAAGAAGTTACGTTTCTCTGTGGCATTTCCATTTGATGTTGTTAGTGTCCAAAAACAGACTATTTCTTCAAAATTTTTGACATTTAGCAGCTCATGGAGGGTTAACAAATACCTACCAGAATAATTTATCTACGCAACTGGAAATGTGATACCAAGACCTATCAACGGCAATTTTCTCTTGAAAACCCTACAAGATGTTTGTAAAGAAATCCAGGGAAAACGATTTTTAAGCTTTTGATGGGTATCCCTGTTAACCTCCCCAACAGGGGTTAACGCTTGGTTTTTTGAATACCCTTATTACTTACAAAAATGGTCCTCTGTGAATTCCACTTCCAACAAAGGTGATTATGTTTATCTCTCCTGTATACATTGGGTGCTGTACGTGTCCGAAAACAGCCCATGTCAACAAAATTACGATACTTGGCAGCTTGTAGATGGTTAATAAACTCTCACCGGAGTATTTTGTCCCTACAACTTGTAATGTCACATAAAGACCTACGAATAGTTAATTTTTCTTGAAACCCTACAAGTTACTGTTAGGAAAATTCACAGAAAATGGGAATTTAAAGCTTTTGAGGGATATCTCTCTCAGCCTACCCAAAATGGGTTAAGACTTCGACTTTTGAATACCCTTACTACTTACAAAAATGTTTCTGTATAAATTGTACACTCGACAAAAGGAGGCGCTTTTCTTTGTGGTGTACCCATTGGGTGCTGTTGGTGTCCACAAACTGCCAATTTTATCACAATTTTGATGTTGAGGAGCCCTGGGAGGGTTAACTAATGCTGACCGGAATATTTTGTCCATGCAACTTGTAATGTCACACCAAGACTTGCAAATAGCCGATTTTTTGTTGAAAACCTACGAGATGATTTTAGAGAAATCCACAGAAAGAGGGTATTTTAAGGTTTTAATGGGTATCTCTCTTTAACTAGCCGAAAATGGGTTAAGACGTCGAATTTTGAATACCCTTACCACTTTCAAAAATATTTTCCGATCAATTTTGCGTCCGATAAATGAAGGCCACTTTCTCTGCGGTATACCGTTTGGGTGCTGTTGGTGTCCAAAAACAGCCCATTTTATCACAATTTTTACGTTTAGCAGCTCGGGGAGGGTTAACTAATGCTGACCGGAATATTTTGTCCATGCAACTTGTAATGTCACACCAAGACCTGGGAGTGACAAATATTTCCTGAAAATCTACAAGACTCGTCTAGAGAAATCCACGGAAAACATGAAGTTTTGAGCTTTTTGGGGGTATTGCTGTTTAACCAGCCCAAAACGGGTTAACGCTTGGTTTTCTGAAGACATTTATTACTTACAAAAATGATCCTCGGTGAATTCCACTTCCAATAAAAGCAGTTATGTGTATCTATCGTGTTTAGTTTGGGTGCTGTGGGGGCCCGAAAACAGCCCATTTCATCAAAATTGCGATGTTTGGCAGCCTGTGGATGGTTACCATATGCATCGCCTGATATGTCGTGTGTATCAAAGGTCGTATCACAGGCAGGTCTAGCAATGATGAATGTTTTAAAAAAAAATCTACAAGACGTGTTTCGAGAAAGTGCCGATAAACCCCAATTTTGACAGTTTTCTGCCAATTCTGACGAAATAAGGGTTAAATCGAAAAATCCGCTTCGGTACATTTTTAGATTCTGTACCCCTCTATGTGTGTGCAAAATTTCGTGAAAATCGGTTCGAAAATGGCTTCTGAATCGTACGGACAAAATGTGTGGGAAAAAAAAAAACCCCGAAAACTAGACTTTATGATTCTGGAGAATCATGGCTTTTCCCGATGAGATTCCATGATTTTTCATGACCCCACAGTGTCTGATGAATTGTTTTTCACTGTCTCACTGGTGAAGTTCCTTCATTGATGTTATGAGAAAGGTGAGTATAGTAGTCTCAAATGACTCAGTTTGATAAAAAAAATTGTTTAGGCTAAAAACCATCACTAACGGTGGAGTGGGTTAATGTCAATATCGTTGTCCAACAAGTTAATGACCGACAAAAGGAGTTATGTTTGTTTGACACATACCCATGTAGAGCTGTGGCTATTTGAAAATGGTCCATTTTATCTCAAATGTATCCAAAATACTGATGTCTGGCAGCTCGTAGAGGGTTAACAAGTGCTAACAGGAATATTCATTCATGCAACTTGTAATGTCACACCAAGAACTGCGAATGGCCATTCTTTCTTTAAAATCTACAAAATGTTTTCAGAGAAATCCAGGGAGAACATGAATTTTAAGCTTTTGATGGGTATCATTGTTTATCCAGCCCAAAACGCGTTAAGTGTTGTTTTTTGAATACTCTTATTACTTCCAAAAATAATTCTCAGTGAATTCTACTTCCACTTATTTTGATCTCTCGTCTCAAATTCGGGTGCTGTGGGTATGCAAACACAGCCCATTTTATCAACATTTTGATGTTTGAGAACCTGCATAGGGTTAACAAATGCTTACAGGAATATTTTGTACATGCAACTTGTAAAGTCACACTAAGATCAGAGAATGGCCATTTTTTCTTGAAAATCTACGGCATGTTTTTAAAGAAATCCTCAGATAACACAAATGTTTAACCTTTTGAGGGGTATCTCCCTGTAACCAGCTTTAAAGGGTTAATGCTTGGTTTTGAAATCTACGGCATGTTTTTAAAGAAATCCTCAGATAACACAAATGTTTAACCTTTTGAGGGGTATCTCTCTGTAACCAGCTCTAAAGGGTTAATGCTTGGTTTTGTTAATGCCTTCATTACTTACAAAAAAGATCGACTGTGAATTCCATTTCCAATGAAGGAGGTTATGTTTATCTCGTAGGTACACATTTGGTGTTATGGTTGCCCAAGCACAGCCCATTTTCTCCAAATGCCTATGCCTGGCAGCCTCTGGAGGGTTAACAAATGTTTACCGAAACATTTTGTTCATGCTTGTAATGTCACTCGAAGACCTGCGAATGGTCAATTGTTCTTGAATTTTTTTTTGAGAAATCTACAGAAAACTGGAATTTTAAGCTTTTAAGGGGTATATCTCCTTAACCAGTCAAAAATGGGTTAAGACCTCGATTTTTGAATACATTTACTACTTACAAAAATCTTTCCCTGTCAGTTTTGCGTCCGGTAAAAGAAGTTACGTTTCTCTGTTGCGTTTCCTTTTGATGTTGTTGTTGTTCAAAAACAGACTATTTTTTTCAAAATTTTGACATTTAGCAGCCCATGGAGGGTTAACAAATGCTTACCGGAATAATTTATCCAATCAACTGGTAATGTGACACTATGACCTATCAATGGCCATTTTCTCTTGAAAACGCTACCAGATGTTTGTAAAGGAATCCAGGGAAAACATAAATTTTGAAGCCTTTGATGGGTATCACTATTAACAACCACAAAAGGGGTTAACGATTGGTTTTTTGAATACCCTTATTACTTACAAAAATGGTCCTCGGTGAATTCCACTTCCAACAAAGCAGATTATGTGTATTTCAAAGGTACACGTAGGGTGCTGTGCGTGTCTGAAAACAGCCCATTTCAACAAAATTACGATGCTTGGCAGTCTGTAGAGGGTTAAAAAACGCTCAACGGAATATTTTGTCCATGCAACTTATAATGTCACACAAAGACCTGCGATTAGTCAATTTTTCTTGAGAACCTACAGGATGTATTTAGAGAAATCCACAGAAAATGGGAATTTTAAGATTTTAAGGGGTCTCTCTCTTTAGCCTCCCCAAAATGTGTTAAGACTTCGACTTTTGAATACCCTTACTACTTACAAAAATGTTTCCATATAGATTGTGCGCTCGATAAAAGAAGGCACTTCTCTTTGTGGCGTACCCATTGGGTGCTGTTGGCGTCCAAAAACAGCCCATTTTATCACAATTTTGACTTTTAGCAGCCCGTGGAGGGTTAACAAATGCTCACCGCAGTATTTTGTCCACGCAACATCTATTGTCACACCAAGGCCTGGGAGTGACAAATTTTTCTTGAAAATCTACAAGACTCATTTAGAGAAATCCACGGAAAACACGAATTTTTTAGCTTTATGGGGGTATTGCTGTTTAACCAGCTCAAAATGGGTTAACGCTTGCTTTTCTGAACACCCTTATTACTTACAAAAGTGATCTCCGGTGAATTCCACTCCCAGCAAAGGAAGTTTTGTTTATCTCTCCTGTATTGTTTGGGTGCAGTGGGGGGCCTGAAACCGGCCTATTTCATCAAAATTTTTTATGTTTGGTAGCCTGTGGAGGGTTACCATATGCATCGCCTGATATGTCGTGTGTATCAAAGGGTGTGTCACAGACAGGTCTACCAATGACGAATGTATAAAAAAAATCTACAAGACGTGTTTCGAGAAAGTGCCGATAAACCCCAATTTTGGAGAATCATGGCTTTTCCCAATGAGATTCCATGATTTGTCATGACCCCCACAGTGTATGATGAATTGCTTTTGACTGTCTCACTGAAGTTCCTTCACTGATGTCATGAAAAAGGTGAGTATAGAAGTCTCAAATGACTCAGCTTGATAAAAAAAAATTGTTTAGGTAAAAACCATCATTAACGGTGGAGAGGGGTAATATCAATATCGTCGTCCAACAAGTTAATGACCTACAAAAGGAGTTATGTTTGTTTGACACATACCCACTGAGTGCTGTATCTATTTGAAAATGGTCCGTTTTATTTCAAATGTATCCAAAATATTGATCTCTGGCAGTTTGTTAAGGGTTAACAAGTGTTAACAGGAATATTTATTCATTTCTTGAAACTTGTACTTTCACACCAAAAACTGTGAATGGCCATTTTTTCTTAAAAATCTACAAGATGTTTTCAGAGAAATCCAGGGAGAACATGAAATTTAAGCTGTTGATGGGTATAATTGTTTATCCAGCCCAAAACGGGTTAAGGGTTGTTTTTTTAATACGCTTATTACTTATAAAAATAATTCTCAATGAATTCTACTTCCACTTATGTTGATTTCTCCTCTTAACTTTGGGTGCTGCGGGTATGCAAACACAGCCCACTTTTTCAACATTTTGATGTTTGAGAACCAGCATAGGGTTAACAAATGCTTACTGGAATATTTTGTACATGCAATTTGTAATTCACACTAAGATCAGAGAATGGCCAATATTTCTTGAAAATCTACAGGATGTTTTTAGAGAAATCCTCTCATAACATGAATTTTTAACCTTTTGAGGGGTATCACCCTGTAACCAGCCCTAAACGGGTTAATGCTTGATTTTATGAATACCTTCATTACTTACAAAAATGATCCTCGCTGAATCCCACTTCCAATGAAGGTGGTTATGTTCATCTCGCAGGTACACATTGGGTGTAATGGGTGGCCAAGTTCAGCCCATTTTCTCAAAATTTGCTGCCTCTGGAGGGTTAACAAATGCTTACCGGAATCTTTTGTTCATGCAACTTGTAATGTCACTCCAAGACCTGCAAATGGTCAATTTCTCTTGAATACTTACCAGATTTTTTGGAGAAATCTACAGAAAATGGGAATTTTAAGCTTTTAAGGGGTACATCCCCTTAACCGGGAGAAAATGGGTTAAGACTTCAATTTTTGAATACCCTTACTACTTACTACAAATTTTCCCTATCAGTTTTGCGTACGGTAAAAGAAGTTATGTTTCTCTGCAGCATTCCCATTTAATGTTGTTGGTGTCCAAAAACAGACTATTTTTTTTCGCAATTTTGACATTTAGCAGCCCATGGAGGGTTAACAAATGCTTATCTGAATATTTTATCCATGGTAATGTGACTCTAAGGCCTATCAACGACCATTTTCTCTTGAAACCCTATGAGACGTTTCTAAAGAAATTCAGGGAAAACATGATTTTTTAAGCTTTTGATGGGTATTGCTATTAACCATCCCAAAAGGGGTTAATGCTTGGTTTTTTGAATACCCTTATTACTAACAAATTTGGTCCTCGGTGAATTCTACTTCCAACAAAGTAGATTATGTTTATCTCTCGGGTATGCATTGGGTGTTGTGTGCGTCTGAAAACGGCCTATTTCCACAAAATTACGATGCTTAGCAGCCTGTAGAGGGTTAATAAATGCTGACCGGAATATTTTGCCCATGCAACTTTTAATGTCACACAAGGACCTGCGAATAGTCAATTTTTCCTGAAAACCTACTAGTTGCTTTTAGAGAAATCCACAGAAAATGGGAATTTTAAGCTTTTAAGGGGTATCTCTCTTTAACCAGCCCACAATGGGTTAAGACTTCGACTTTTGAATACCCTTACCGCTATCAAAAATGTTTCCCCATCAATTTTGCGTCCGATAAAAGAAGGAACCTTTCTCAGTGGTACACCAAGTGGGTGCTGTTGGTGTTCAAAAACAGCCCATTTTATCACAATTTTGACTTTTAGCAGCCCGTGGAGGGTTAAGAAATGCTCACCGCAGTATTTTGTCAATGCAACTTCTATTGTCACACCAAGTGCTGGGTGTGACAAATTTTTCTTGAAAATCTACAAGACTCGTTTAGAGAAATCTACTGAAAACATGAATTTTTTAGCTTTATGGGGGTATTGCTGTTTAACCAGCCCAAAACGGGTTAACGCTTGGTATTTTGAACACCCTTATTACTGACAAAAATGATCCTCGGTGAATTCTACTCCCAATAAAGGAAGTTATGTGTATCTATCGTGTATCATTTGGGTGCTGTGGGGGCCCGAAAACAGCCCATTTCATCAAAATTTCGAAGTTTGGCAGCCTGTGGAGGGTTACGATATGCATCGCCTGATATGTCGTGTGTACCAAAGGGCGTGTCATGGACAGCTCTAGCAATGACGAATGTATAAAAAAAATCTACAAGACCTGTTTCGAGAAAGTGCCGATAAACCCCAATTTTGGCAGTTTTTTGTCAATTCTGACGAAATAAGGGTTCAATCGAAAATTCCGCTTCGGTACATTTTTAGATTTTGTGTCCCTCTATGCGTGTGCAAAATTTCGTGAAAATCGGTTCGAAAATGGCTTCTGAATCGTACGGACAAAATGTGTGGAACCCCCCCCCCCCCCCCAACCCCCCCCCCCCCCCCCCAAAAAAAAAAATAATAATCCGTAGAAAAACAATAGTCTTTTCCAGAGGGAAAAGCCTAACTAGACTTTATGATTCTGGAGAATCATGGCTTTTCCCGATGAGATTCCATGATTTTTCATGACCCCACAGTGTCTTGTTGTTTTTAACTGTCTCACTGAAGTCCCTTCATTGATCTTATGAAAAAGGTGACGATAGTAATCTCAAATGACAGAGTTTGATACAAAATTGTTTAGGTAAAAACCATCATTAACGGTGGACTGGTTTAATGTCAATATCGTCTTCCAACAAGTCAATGACCGACAAAAGGAGTTATGTTTGTTTGACACATACCCACTGAGTGTTGTGTCAATTTAAAAATGGTTCATTTTATCTCAAATGTATCCCAAATATTGATGTCTGGCAGCTTGTAGAGGGTTAACAAGTGATAACAGGAATATTTATTCATGCAACTTGTAATGTCACACCAAGAACTGTGAATGGCCATTTTTTTCTTTAAAATCTACAAGATGTTTTCAGAGAAATCCAGGGAGAACATGGATTTTAAGCTTTTGATGGGTATCATTGTTTATCCAGCCCAAAACGGGTTAAGTGTTGTTTATTGAATACTCTTATTACTTCCAAACATAATTCTCAGTGAATTCTACTTCCACTTATTTTGATCTCTCCTCCCAACTTTGGGTGCTGTGGGTACGCAAACACAGCCCATTTTATCAACATTTTGATGTTTGAGAACCTGCATAAGGTTAACAAATGCTTACAGGAATATTTTGTACATGCAACTTGTAATGTCACACTAAGATCAGAGATGGCCATTTTTTCTTGAAAATCTACGGCATGTTTTTAAAGAAATCCTCAGATAATACAAATGTTTAACCTTTTGAGGGGTATCTCCCTGTAACCAGCTCTAAAGGGTTAATGCTTGGTTTTGTGAATACCTTCATTACTTACAAAAATGATCGACGGTGAATTCCACTTCCAACGAAGGAGGTTATGTTTATCTCGTAGGTACACATTTGGTGTTATGGTTGCCCAAGAACAGCCCATTTTCTCCAAATGTCTATGCTTGGCAGCCTCTGGAGGGTTAACAAATGTTTACCGAAACATTTTGTTCATGCTTGTAATGTCACTCGAAGACCTGCGAATGGTCAATTGTTCTTGAATTTTTTGTTGTTGAGAAATCCATAGAAAACTGGAATTTTAAGCATATATATATCTCCTTAAACAGTCAAAAATGGGTTCAGACCTCGATTTTTGAATCCATTTACTACTTACAAAAATGTTTCCCTGTAAGTTCTGCGTCCGGTAAAAGAAGTTACGTTTCTCTGTTGCATTGATGTTGTTGTTGTTCAAAAACAGGCTATTTTTTTCAAAATTTTGACATTTAGCAGCCCATGGAGGGTTAACAAATGCTTACCAGAATAATTTATCCAATCACCTGGTAATGTGACACCATGACCTATCAATGGCCATTTTCTCTTGAAAACGCTACCAGATGTTTGTAAAGAAATCCAGGGAAAACATAAATTTTTAAGCCTTTGATGGGTATCACTACTAACAATCACAAAACGGGTTAACGCTTGGTATTTTGAATACCCTTATTACTTACAAAAATGGTCCTCGGTGAATTCCACTTCCAACAAAGGAGATTATGGGTAATTCCCAGGTACACGTTGGGTGTTGCGCGTGTCTGAAAACAGCCCATTTCAACAAAATTACGATGCTTGGCAGTCTGTAGAGGGTTAATAAACATCCATGATTTTTTATGACCCTGGAGTGTCTGAAGAATTGTTTTTAGTTGTATCATTAAAGTATTTTTATTGATGTCTTGAGAAAAGTGGGTATAATAGTCTCAAATGACCCAGTGTGATAAAAGAACGTTTTGGTTAAATCATCAGTGTTTGTGGAGAGGGTTAATATTAATATCAGCGTCTGAGAATCAGCGTCTAATGTAAATAGCCCATTGTATCTCAAATTTACCTAAAATTTCGATAGTTGACGGTTTGTGGAGGGTTAATGAAGGCTTGCGAGAATACTTCTTCTCCAGGGTTTATTTGTTCTTAAAAATCTGTAAGAACCAGTTGAAGATATCCACAGAAAATGTGAACTTTGAATTCGTTAGCATGTCATGTATAGTCCCTGTATCAATTATCTCCTATTAGACCACAGTTGTTATGCACGATTATGTCATTTTTTTTCACACCTTGTAGAGCTCACCTATCACCTGTCTGTAAATAGCAGAAGTAAATTTCTCTTCAATTGGTTTTTCCCCGTTGGATTAGTTTTATTTATTACAATGAAGATATCCATACAAACAACGACAAACATGTAGTTATAAACTACAATAATTACATACGAAAATAGGAAGTGTTGTTTGTACATATGTGTAGATAAAATATACCCTGGGACGAGAAAACTGAGAGAGAAACAAAAATGTTTCTCTCTCAGTTTTGCGTCCAGTAAAAGAAGTTACGTTTCTCTGTGGCATTTCCATTTGATGTTGTTAGTGTCCAAAAACAGACTATTTCTTCAAAATTTTTGACATTTAGCAGCTCATGGAGGGTTAACAAATACCTACCAGAATAATTTATCTACGCAACTGGAAATGTGATACCAAGACCTATCAACGGCAATTTTCTCTTGAAAACCCTACAAGATGTTTGTAAAGAAATCCAGGGAAAACGATTTTTAAGCTTTTGATGGGTATCCCTGTTAACCTCCCCAACAGGGGTTAACGCTTGGTTTTTTGAATACCCTTATTACTTACAAAAATGGTCCTCTGTGAATTCCACTTCCAACAAAGGTGATTATGTTTATCTCTCCTGTATACATTGGGTGCTGTACGTGTCCGAAAACAGCCCATGTCAACAAAATTACGATACTTGGCAGCTTGTAGATGGTTAATAAACTCTCACCGGAGTATTTTGTCCCTACAACTTGTAATGTCACATAAAGACCTACGAATAGTTAATTTTTCTTGAAACCCTACAAGTTACTGTTAGGAAAATTCACAGAAAATGGGAATTTAAAGCTTTTGAGGGATATCTCTCTTAGCCTACCCAAAATGGGTTAAGACTTCGACTTTTGAATACCCTTACTACTTACAAAAATGTTTCTGTATAAATTGTACACTCGACAAAAGGAGGCGCTTTTCTTTGTGGTGTACCCATTGGGTGCTGTTGGTGTCCACAAACTGCCAATTTTATCACAATTTTGATGTTGAGGAGCCCTGGGAGGGTTAACTAATGCTGACCGGAATATTTTGTCCATGCAACTTGTAATGTCACACCAAGACTTGCAAATAGCCGATTTTTTGTTGAAAACCTACGAGATGATTTTAGAGAAATCCACAGAAAGAGGGTATTTTAAGGTTTTAATGGGTATCTCTCTTTAACTAGCCGAAAATGGGTTAAGACGTCGAATTTTGAATACCCTTACCACTTTCAAAAATATTTTCCGATCAATTTTGCGTCCGATAAATGAAGGCCACTTTCTCTGCGGTATACCGTTTGGGTGCTGTTGGTGTCCAAAAACAGCCCATTTTATCACAATTTTTACGTTTAGCAGCTCGGGGAGGGTTAACTAATGCTGACCGGAATATTTTGTCCATGCAACTTGTAATGTCACACCAAGACCTGGGAGTGACAAATATTTCCTGAAAATCTACAAGACTCGTCTAGAGAAATCCACGGAAAACATGAAGTTTTGAGCTTTTTGGGGGTATTGCTGTTTAACCAGCCCAAAACGGGTTAACGCTTGGTTTTCTGAAGACATTTATTACTTACAAAAATGATCCTCGGTGAATTCCACTTCCAATAAAAGCAGTTATGTGTATCTATCGTGTTTAGTTTGGGTGCTGTGGGGGCCCGAAAACAGCCCATTTCATCAAAATTGCGATGTTTGGCAGCCTGTGGATGGTTACCATATGCATCGCCTGATATGTCGTGTGTATCAAAGGTCGTATCACAGGCAGGTCTAGCAATGATGAATGTTTAAAAAAAAATCTACAAGACGTGTTTCGAGAAAGTGCCGATAAACCCCAATTTTGACAGTTTTCTGCCAATTCTGACGAAATAAGGGTTAAATCGAAAAATCCGCTTCGGTACATTTTTAGATTCTGTACCCCTCTATGTGTGTGCAAAATTTCGTGAAAATCGGTTCGAAAATGGCTTCTGAATCGTACGGACAAAATGTGTGGGGAAAAAAAAAACCCCGAAAACTAGACTTTATGATTCTGGAGAATCATGGCTTTTCCCGATGAGATTCCATGATTTTTCATGACCCCACAGTGTCTGATGAATTGTTTTTCACTGTCTCACTGGTGAAGTTCCTTCATTGATGTTATGAGAAAGGTGAGTATAGTAGTCTCAAATGACTCAGTTTGATAAAAAAAATTGTTTAGGCTAAAAACCATCACTAACGGTGGAGTGGGTTAATGTCAATATCGTTGTCCAACAAGTTAATGACCGACAAAAGGAGTTATGTTTGTTTGACACATACCCATGTAGAGCTGTGGCTATTTGAAAATGGTCCATTTTATCTCAAATGTATCCAAAATACTGATGTCTGGCAGCTCGTAGAGGGTTAACAAGTGCTAACAGGAATATTCATTCATGCATCTTGTAATGTCACACCAAGAACTGCGAATGGCCATTCTTTCTTTAAAATCTACAAAATGTTTTCAGAGAAATCCAGGGAGAACATGAATTTTAAGCTTTTGATGGGTATCATTGTTTATCCAGCCCAAAACGCGTTAAGTGTTGTTTTTTGAATACTCTTATTACTTCCAAAAATAATTCTCAGTGAATTCTACTTCCACTTATTTTGATCTCTCGTCTCAAATTCGGGTGCTGTGGGTATGCAAACACAGCCCATTTTATCAACATTTTGATGTTTGAGAACCTGCATAGGGTTAACAAATGCTTACAGGAATATTTTGTACATGCAACTTGTAAAGTCACACTAAGATCAGAGAATGGCCATTTTTTCTTGAAAATCTACGGCATGTTTTTAAAGAAATCCTCAGATAACACAAATGTTTAACCTTTTGAGGGGTATCTCCCTGTAACCAGCTTTAAAGGGTTAATGCTTGGTTTTGAAATCTACGGCATGTTTTTAAAGAAATCCTCAGATAACACAAATGTTTAACCTTTTGAGGGGTATCTCCCTGTAACCAGCTCTAAAGGGTTAATGCTTGGTTTTGTGAATACCTTCATTACTTACAAAAATGATCGACGGTGAATTCCACTTCCAATGAAGGAGGTTATGTTTATCTCGTAGGTACACATTTGGTGTTATGGTTATCCAAGAACAGCCCATTTTCTCCAAATGTCTATGCTTGGCAGCCTCTGGAGGGTTAACAAATGTTTACCGAAACATTTTGTTCATGCTTGTAATGTCACTCGAAGACCTGCGAATGGTCAATTGTTCTAGAATTTTTTTTTGTTGAGAAATCCATAGAAAACTGGAATTTTAAGCTTTTAAGGGGTATATCTCCTTAACCAGTCAAAAATGGGTTCAGACCTCGATTTTTGAATCCATTTACTACTTACAAAAATGTTTCCCTGTCAGTTTTGCGTCCGGTAAAAGAAGTTACGTTTCTCTGTTGCATTCCCTTTTGATGTTGTTTTTGTTCAAAAACAGGCTATTGTTTCAAAAGTTTGACATTTAGCAGTCCATGGTGGGTTAACAAATGCTTGCCGGAATAATTTATCCAATCACCTGGTAATGTGACACCATGACCTATCAATGGCCATTTTCTCTTGAAAACGCTACCAGATGTTTGTAAAGAAATCCAGGGAAAACATAAATTTTTAAGGCTTTGATGGGTATCACTATTAACAACCACATAAGGGGTTAACGCTTGGTTTTTTGAATACCCTTATTACTTACACAAATGGTCCTCGGTGAATTCCACTTCCAACAAAGGAGATTATGGGTAATTCCCAGGTACACGTTGGGTGTTGCGCATGTCTGAAAACAGCCCATTTCAACAAAATTACGATGCTTGGCAGTCTGTAGAGGGTTAATAAACATCCATGATTTTTTATGACCCTGGAGTGTCTGAAGAATTGTTTTTAATTGTATCATTAAAGTATTTTTATTGATGTCTTGAGAAAAGTGGGTATAATAGTCTCAAATGACCCAGTGTGATAAAAGAACGTTTTGGTTAAATCATCATTGTCTGTGGAGAGGGTTAATATTAATATCAGCGTCTGAGAATCAGCGTCTAATGTAAATAGCCCATTGTATCTCAAATTTACCTAAAATTTCGATAGTTGACGGTTTGTGGAGGGTTAATGAAGGCTTGCGAGAATACTTCTTCTCCAGGGTTTATTTGTTCTTAAAAATCTGTAAGAACCAGTTGAAGATATCCACAGAAAATGTGAACTTTAAATTCTTGAGCATGTCATGTATAGTCCCTGTATCAATTATCTCCTATTAGACCACAGTTGTTATGCCTGATTATGTCATTTTTTCACACCTTGCAGAGCTCACCTATCAGCTGTCTGTTAATAGCGGAAGTAAATTTCTCTCCAATTGGTTTTTCCCCGTAGGATTAGTTTTATTCATTACAATGAAGATATCCATACAAACAACGACAAACATGAAGTTATAAACTACCATAATTACATACGAAAATAGGAAGTGTTGTTTGTACATATGTGTAGATAAAATATACCCTGGGACGGAGAAGGGGAGTATAACCGTCTTACAAACTAGTATATATCTAGCCCCACTGCCGGGGGAATGTTGGCGCCATGCACCACTGCATTTGATAACCTACAGAGCAGTAAATATACCTGCCCCCCCCCCCCTTTCCATGTTGGGGATCCCCACCTTTTATTGTAAGGTTCCTTAGGCACAACATAGCGTCAGTAAGATGGATATATACTGCCACGTCGCCACTCTGGGGCGGAGGATGGGCAGTGTATAACCGTTTTACAGACTATTATATACCTGGACCCACTGTCGGGGAAACGCTATAGTGTTAACACTATTTGATATTATAAATAACTGATCCCATTGTAGCTAACGTTATTTACTGCTTTCTTATCATGCAGTGGCAGAGCGGTGGCATTGTGGTAGCCGGTTCTCGTCAGATCACCGAAGTTAAGCAACGTTGAGCCTGGTTAATCATTGGATGGGTGGCCGTCTGAGCGATCAATTCGGACTCCCATGCTGTGTCCTTGGGCAAGGCACTTAACTCTGATTCTTCATATGGGGGCACGATGCCGCCATGTACTAAGGCGTACTGCACGTCGACGGTACGCATGTCTTCAACCAATCTAACCCTGCCTGTGCTGCAATTCGGAGTTATGATGTTGGGAAGCTGGCAGCTGCTCGTCGTTGCTCGGTGGTTCTCTCCAGGTACTGCGGCTTCCTCCTCCCGTCGATTAGCCATTGTGCATAAGTATATGCCCTTAAACACCAATAAATAAATAATAAATGACATCATGCAGGGCAGTGTGGAATACGAGGTGAGGCGTACCTTTTAATGTGTGTTTGGTTGGAGAAAGAGGCCGGGGGGAGGTGGTAACCTTGGTAATTTTGTTTGGATAAATCGACCGCTGGCGACCGATGAAGCGGGACACGGTAAGAGTGGAACTTATGGGCGGTTATTCTTGATAATAAATAAATATACACTTACTTTTGAGTTCATACAAGGTGAGTATAGAAGTCTCAAATGAGAATGGCCAATATTTGTCTTGAAAACCTACGAGAGGCTTTTAGAGAAATCCTCGGAAAATATGAATTTTTAACCTTTTGAGGGGTATCGCTCTGTAACCAGCCCAAAACGGATTAATGCTTGGTTTTGTGAATACCTTCATTACTTACAAAAATGATCCTCAGTGAATTTCACTTCCAATGAGAAAGGTTATGTTTATCACGCAGGTACACATTGGGTGTTATGGGTGCCCCAAAACAGCCCATTTTCTCAAAATGTCTATACTTTCCAGGCTCTGGAGGGTTCATAATTGCTTACTGGAATATTTTGTCCATGCTTTTTGTAATGTCACTCAAAGACCTGCAAATGGTCAATTTTTCTTGAAAACGTGCTAGATTTTGTGGAGAAATCCACAGAAAACGGGAATTTTAAGCTTTTGAGGGGTATATCTCCTTAACCAGTCGACAATGGGTTAAGACCTCGATTTTTGAATATCCTTACTACTTACAAAAATGTTTCTCTATCAGTTTTGCGTCCAGTAAAAGAAGTTACGTTTCTTTGTGGCATTTCCATTTGATGTTGTTAGTGTCCAAAAACAGACTATTTCTTCAAAATTTTTGACATTTAGCAGCCCATAGAGGGTTAACAAATACCTACCAGAATAATTTATCTATGCAACTGGTAATGTGATACCAAGACCTATCAACGGCCATTTTCTCTTGAAAACCCTACAAGATGTTTGTAAAGAAATCCAGCGAAAACGATTTTTAAGCTTTCGATGGGTATCCCTGTTAACCCCCCCAACAGGGGTTAACGCTTGGTTTTTTTAATACCCTTATTACTTACAAAAATGGTCCTCTGTGAATTCCACTTCCAACAAAGGTGATTATGTTTATCTCTCGTGTATACATTGGGTGCTGTACGTGTCCAAAAACAGCCCATGTCAACAAAATTACGATACTTGGCAGCTTGTAGATGGTTAATAAACGCTCACCGGAGTATTTTGTCCCCACAACTTGTAATGTCACATAAAGACCTACGAATAGTTAATTTTTCTTGAAACCCTACAAGTTACTGTTAGGGAAATTCACAGAAAATGGGCATTCAAAGCTTTTAAGGGATATCTCTCTTAGCCTACCCAAAATGGGTTAAGACTTCGACTTTTGAATACCCTTACTACTTACAAAAATGTTTCTGTATAAATTGTACACTCAATAAAAGGAGGCGCTTTTCTTTGTGGTGTACCCATTGGGTGCTGTTGGTGTCCAAAAACTGCCAATTTTATCACAATTTTGATGTTGAGGAGCCCTGGGAGGATTAACTAATGCTGACCGGAATATTTTGTCCATGCAACTTGTAATGTCACACCAAGACCTGCGAATAGCCGATTTTTTCTTGAAAACCTACGAGTTGTTTTTAGAGAAATCCACAGAAAGAGGGTATTTTAAGGTTTTAATGGGTATCTCTCTTTAACCAGCCGAAAATGGGTTAAGACGTCGAATTTTGAATACCCTTACCACTTTCAAAAATATTTTCCGATCAATTTTGCGTCCGATAAATGAAGGCCACTTTCTCTGTGGTATACCGTTTGGGTGCTGTTGGTGTCCAAAAACAGCCCATTTTATCACAATTTTTACGTTTAGCAGCTCGGGGAGGGTTAACGAATGCTGACCGGAATATTTTGTCCATGCAACTTGTAATGTCACACCAAGACCTGGGAGTGACAAATATTTCCTGAAAATCTACAAGACTCGTCTAGAGAAATCCACGGAAAACATGAAGTTTTGAGCTTTTGGGGGGTATTGCTGTTTAACCAGCCCAAAACGGGTTAACGCTTGGTTTTTTGAAAACCCTTATTACTTACAAAAATGATCCCCGGTGAATTCCACTTCCAATAAAAGCAGTTATGTGTATCTATCGTGTTTCGTTTGGGTGCTGTGGGGGCCCGAAAACAGCCCATTTCATCAAAATTTCGATGTTTGGCAGCCAGTGGAGGGTTACCATATGCATCGCCTGATATGTCGTGTGTACCAAAGGTCGTATCACAGGCAGGTCTAGCAATGATGAATGTTTAAAAAAAAATCTACAAGACGTGTTTCGAGAAAGTGCCGATAAACCCCAATTTTGACAGTTTTTTGCTAATTCTGACGCAATAAGGGTTAAATCGAAAAATCCGCTTCGGTACATTTGTAGATTCTGTACCCCTCTATGTGTGTGCAATATTTTGTGAAAATCGGTTCGAAAATGGCTTCTGAATCGTACGGACAAAATGTGTGGAAAAAAAAAAAAACCCAAACTAGACTTTATGATTCTGGAGAATCATGGTTTTTCCCGATGAGATTCCATGATTCTTCATGACGCCACAGTGTCTGATGAATAGTTTTTAACTGTCTCACTGAAGTTCCTCCATTGATTTTAAGAGAAAGGTGAATATAGTAGTCTCAAATGACTCAGTTTGATAAAACATTGTTTACGTAAAAACCATCATTAACGGTGGAGGGGTTAATATCAATATTGTCGTCCTACGAGTCAATGTCCGACAAAAGGAGTTATGTTTGTTTGATACATGCCCACTGAGTGCTGTGTCTGTTTGAAAATGGTCCATTTTATCTCAAATGTATCAAACATATTGATGTCTGGTCCTGTATCAATTATCTCCTATTAGACCACAGCTGTTATGCATTATTATGTCATTTTTTCACACCTTGTAGAGCTCACCTATCACATGTCTGTTAATAGCAGAAGTAAATTTCTCTCCAATTGGTTTTTTCCCCGTAGGATTAGTTTTATTTATTACAATGAAGATATCCATACATACAACGACAAACATAAAGTTATTACATTCATAAATAGGAAGTGTTGTTTGTACATATGTGTAGATAAAATATACCCTGGGACGGAGAAGGGGAGTATAGCCGTCTTACAATCTAGTATATATCTAGCCCCACTGCCGGGGAAATCTTGGCGCCATGCACCACTGCATTTGATAACCGCCTTACAGAGTAGTAAATATACCTGCCCCCCTTCCCATGTTGGGGACCCCCACCTTTTATTGTAAGGTTCTTTAGGCACAACATAGCGCCAGTAAGATGGATATATACTGCCACGTCGCCACCCTGGGGCGGAGGAGGGGCAGTGTATAGCCGTTTTACAGACTAGTATATACCTGGACCCACTGTCGGGGAAATGCTATAGTGTCAACACTATTTGATATTATTATAAGTAACTGATCCCATTGCAGCTAACGTTATTTACTGCTTTCTTATCATGCAGTGGCGGGGCGCGGTGGCATTGTGGTAGCCGGTTCTCGTCAGATCACCGAAGTAAAGCAACGTTGAGCCTGGTTTATCATTGGATGGGTGGCCGTCTGAGCGATCAATTCGGACTCCCATGCTGTGTCCTTGGGCAAGGCACTTAACTCTGATTGTCCATATGGGGGCATGATGCCGCCATGTACTAAGGCGTACTGCTCGTCGACGGTATGCATGTCTTCAACCAATCTAACCCTGCCTGTGCTGCAGTTCGGAGTTACGATGTTGGGAAGCTGGCAGCTGCTCGTCGTTGCTCGGTGGTTCTCTCCAGGTACTGTGGCTTCCTCCACCCGTAAAACTGTCACGGTCATGATTAGCCATTGTGCATAAGTATATGCCCTTAAACACCAATAAATAAATAATAAATGATATCATGCAGGGCAGTGTGGAATACGAGGGGGGGGGGGGGGGGCGTACCTTTCAATGTGTGTTTGGTTGGAGAAAGAGGCAGGGAGGATGTGGTAACCTTGGTAATTTTGTTTGGATAAATCGACCGCTGGCGTGGGACACCGTGGAATTGACCGATGAAGCGGGACACAGTGAGAGTGGAACTTATGGGCAGTTATTCTTGGTAATAAATAACTATACACTTACTTTTGAGTTCATACAAAGTGAGTATAGTACTCTCAAATGAGAATGGCCAATATTTGTCTTGAAAACCCACGAGAGGCTTTCAGAGAAATCCTCGGAAAATACGAATTTTTAACCTTTTGAGGGGTATCGCTCTGTAACCAGCCCTAAACGGATTAATGCTTGGTTTTATGAATACCTTCATTACTTACAAAAATGATCCTCAGTGAATTTCACTTCCAATGAGGAAGGTTATGTTTATCACGCAGGTACACATTGGGTGTTATGGGTGCCCCAAAACAGTCCATTTTCTCAAAATGTCTATACTTTGCAGGCTCTGGGGGGTTAATAATTGCTTACCGGAATATTTTGTCCATGCAACTTGTAATGTCACTCAAAGACCTGCAAATGGTCAATTTTTTCTTGAAAACGTGCTAGATTTTTTTGAGAAATCCACAGAAAACGGGAATTTTAAGCTTTTGAGGGGTATATCTCCTTAACTAGTCAACAATGGGTTAAGACCTCGATTTTTGAATATCCTTACTACTTACAAAAATGTTTCTCTATCAGGTTTGCGTTCAGTAAAAGAAGTTACGTTTCTCTGTGGCATTTCCATTTGATGTTGTCAGTGTCCAAAAACAGACTATTTCTTCAAAATTTTTGACATTTAGCAGCCCATGGAGGGTTAACAAATACCCACCAGAATAATGTATGCAACTGGTAATGTGATACCAAGACCTATCAACGGCCATTTTCTCTTGAAACCCTACAAGATGTTTGTAAAGAAATCCAGGGAAAACGATTTTTAAGCTTTCGATGGGTATCCCTGTTAACCTCCCCAACAGGGGTTAACGCTTGGTTTTTTGAATACCCTTATTACTTACAAAAATGGTCCTCTGTGAATTCCACTTCCAACAAAGGTGTCTATGTTTATCTCTCGTGTATATTTTGGGTGCTGTGCGTGTCCGAAAACAGCCCATGTCAACAAAATTACGATGCTTGGCAGCTTGTAGATGGTTAATAAACGCTCACCGGAGTATTTTGTCCCTGCAACTTGTAATGTCACATAAAGACCTACGAATAGTTAATTTTTCTTGAAACCCTACAAGTTACTGTTAGGGAAATTCACAGAAAATGGGAATTTAAAGCTTTTAAGGGATTTCTCTCTTAGCCTATCCAAAATGGGTTAAGACTTCGACTTTTGAATACCCTTACTACCTACAAAAATGTTTCTGTATAAATTGTACACTCGATAAAAGGAGGCGCTTTTCTTTGTGGTGTACCCATTGGGTGCTGTTGGTGTCCAAAAACAGCCCATTTTATCACAGTTTTGACGTTGGGGAGCCCTGGGAGGGTTAACTAATGCTGAACGGAATATTTTGTCCATGCAACTTGTAATGTTGCACCAAGACCTGCGAATAGCCGATTTTTTCTTGAAAACCTACAAGATGTTTTTAGAGAAATCCACAGAAAATGGGTATTTTAAGATTTTAATGGGTATCTCTCTTCAACCAGTCCAAAATGGGTTAAGACGTCGAATCTTGAATACCCTTACCACTTTCAAAAATATTTTCCGATCAATTTTGCGTCCGATAAATGAAGGCCACTTTCTCTGTGGTATACCGTTTGGGTGCTGTTGGCGTCCAAAAACAGCCCATTTTATCACAATTTTGACTTTTAGCAGCCCGTGGAGGGTTAACAAATGCTCACCGCAGTATTTTGTCCATGCAACTTCTATTGTCACATCAAGGCCTGGGAGTGACAATTTTTTCTTGAAAATCTACAAGACTCGTTTAGAGAAATCCACGGAAAACCTGATTTTTTTAGCTTTATGGGGGTATTGCTGTTTAACCAGTCCAAAACGGGTTAACGCTTGGTTTTTTGAACACCCTTATTACTTACAAAAATGATCCTCGGTGAATTCCACTTCCAATAAATGAAGTTATGTTTATCTCTCGTGTATCGTTTGGGTTCTCTGGGGGCCTAAAACCGGCCCATTTCATCAAAATTTCGATGTTTGGCAGCCTGTGGAGGGTTACCATATGCATCGCCAGATATATCATGTGTATCAAAGGTCGTGGCACAGGCAGGTCTATCAATGATGAAGGTTTAAAAAAAATCTACAAGACGTGTTTCGAGAAAGTGCCGATAAACCCCAATTTTGACAGTTTTTTGCCAATTCTGACGAAATAAGGGTTAAATCGAAAATTCCGCTTCGGTACATTTTTAGATTTTGTGCCCCTCTATGCGTGTGCAAAATTTTGTGAAAATCGGTCCGAAAATGGTTTCGGAATCGTGCGGACAAAATGTGTGGAAAAAAAAAAAACCCAAAAAAAACTAGACTTTATGATTCTGGCGAATCATGGCTTTTCCCGATGAGATTCCATGATTTTTCATGACCCCACAGTGTCTGATGAATTGTTTTTAACTGTCTCACTGAAGTTCCTTCATTGATGTTATGAGAAAGGTGAGTATCGTAGTCTCAAATGACTCAGTTTGATAAGAAAATTGTTTAGGTAAAAACCATCATTAACGGTGGAGTGGGTTAATATCAATATCGTCGTCCGACAAGTTAATGACCCACAAAAGGAGTTATGTTTGTTTCACACATACCCACTGAGTGCTGTGTCTATTTGAAAATGGTCCATTTTATCTCAAATGTATCCAAAATATTGATGTCTGGCAGCTTGTAGAGGGTTAACAAGTGCTAACAGGAATATTTTTCCATGCAACTTGTAATGTCACACTAAGAACTTCAAATGGCCATTTTTCTTTTAAATCTTCCAAGATGTTTTCAGAGAAATCCCTGCGCATACGCTCTTTTCCAATTCGACGTGACGAAATGCGAAATTCATGTCGCTCTTCATGGAATGTGATGCCACAACTATTCCCGAACAAGGAGTGAAAATTTCATGAAAATCTGCCTAGAATTGGCTGAGATATGGTGTTTTGGAGAGAGAAGGTAATTGTTTGAATTTGGTCCTCCCTTTTCAAGCCAGTTCGAAAAAAGACGTCGGAAATGGGCGCAGAATCCTTCAGTGCCTCCTCGCTGGATTAAGTCCACTTAAATGTTACAATTGTGTGTGACAGGTGGAGAGTTGACTGTAAATGGAAGTTGCTTCTTTAAGACAGCCACCAGGGATCCCAACACAACCTTTAAACCTACGAGAATCTCAGAAGTTTAAAGTCAAGAGAAATTGGCGGTGATTGGGTTTCTGGCAGGCAGGAAAAGATTGACGAAGATTTGCATATTGGACATTAAAATAGCACTTCTGACATACACGAACGGTGTTCAGACCGCTGGAGGCAGCGACTTGAAATTTTCAGAACTTGTTCTACGAACCCTGGCCGACATTTTGGGATTTGTTTGGAGTGTCCGGACCGCGTGGAAAACACCACGCATCGCTTGGAATGTGAGAGTACTATTCGTCCCGACTCTATCAGTTTAGAATGGACACGGGCAGTGTTGTAGACGACTGTAGAGCTGCGATTGAGCATAACGTCCCAGGTTTCGGTGCCACATTGCCTAACCAGCTCCAAAAGAGCGGCGGGGGAGGGGTATCCTGACACTATCTTTAAAACTTAGATAATCGTCAGAAGTTGAAGTGAAAAGAAATCGGCGGTGAGTAGGTTTTTTGGCGGGAAACGATTATTGAAAATTTGCCAATTAGACATTAAAATTGCACTTCTCACAAACATGAACCGTGTCTAGACCACTGAAGGCAGCGACTTCTAATTTTCATAACTTGTTCTACGCACCCTGGCTGACAGTTTGGCATCTGTTGCGAGTGTCGAGGCCGCGTGAAGAACACCACGCATCGCGTGGAAAGTGAGAGTACTATTCGTCCCGACTCTATCAGTTTGGAATGGACTTGGGGACTGTTGTAGACTACTGTAGAGCAGCGATTGAGCATAAAGTCGGAGTTTTTTGTGCCAAATTGCCTAACCGGCTCCAAGGTATTATTTTTCGTCTGTACATCGCCCAGATCGCCTGTAGTTTATACCGTCACCATACGTTGACGTAGCCTTTTGTCATTTTCGCCACTTTCGACCCAGATTTGAGGGTACCTTCCTTCAACCCCATTTTATAGCAAAATCTAGCCATGCTCCCAACAACGCCCTCTCCCCGTCGGCCTGGTGCTTCTAAAAATAGAAAGGTCAATGGGGAGGGGCCCGTTAGCAAACAAACGGGGGCAGGGCAGGTGTACTTGGTGAACAAACAGTTGTGTGAACATCCCCAGAAGTGAAAACCTTTGCTCAGTGGCTGTAATCAAGATGTTAATTTAGACTCCCATTACGGCCAAGATACTACAGAATGCAAATGGGTGGGTGGCGGGCATCATCACTGGATCTAATGTTGTATTTCATGTTTTCTTTTTTTCTTTATATTCTATTTTTTTTATCTCTCTCTCTCTCTCTCTCTCTCTCTCTCTCTTCTCTCTCTCTCTCTCTCTCTCTCTCTCTCTCTCTCTCTCTCTCTTTCTCTCAGTTTAATTTGTGTTTGTCTATAATGTTTATAATATTTAGATTTTGCTAGATTCTGTTATTTATGGAATACGTTCTGCCATATTGTAAATTATTAGTCACTGTACAGGAACGGAGGGGCTTCTAAGTGGTAAGCACTTGTCCTCCAATCCTGATTTGCATTGTCAAATGGCAAATAAAATATGTTTAATCTAATCTAACACTAGGGAGGGGGGGGAGGGGCATGTGTCCTAGGTAAAAAAAACAGCAGGGGGCAGGTTCCTAGGTAAAATAAACAGCATATGGGGGGGGGGGATGTCCCCGCTAATTAATTTTAATAGGAGGCAGTTGTTCATGGGGCAGGTGTCCTATCCCACTGCCCAGTATTCAAATTTTCTATGGTACTTGGCCTTGACGGAAATAACATTTCAACAAGAAACAACGGGAAACCTATTTGCAATAAAGCTGCAAATATAAACTTGATTTTAGGACCATTCCATGGACATTTTAAAGCCTACTGCGATATCAGCGTTTCTTACTCTCATCCTTTCACTACACCGCAGTATTTAACCCGAGTCGAGTTCTGACGTCATGCAAGTTTGACGGACATGCTTTCAATTCTGTTATTGACAACAACATATTTATAATTTCGTGCTTACTGATCCGAATTTTGAAAACGACACACGCAATCGCGAAAGCGTTTTCTGAAAAACACGATTCTGCAAAAGGTTTTAGTGAAATTTGATTATTTTTTTTATTTTCAATTTCGATGGCTCTTGTCGAAAAGGTGCTAATCACTGATCGTCCCAAACGAGATCAAAGACACGCCGTAGTTTAATAACAGACAGAGATTCTTCTAAGAATATACATGCGCAATCCTAAAATGCAATAAATCAAGTGTTTTTTCACGTTTTATGAGAGAAATATGTCCAATTGTATCATTGAATCATTTTTAGGTATATATGGGTGAGAAATTTTCTATACGCACAAAATACAGGCTAAATAAAATATTTGCCATTATTTTCCGCAGACGTATTTTTGTCTTTGCTTCTTGGGGAAATCCATGCTGCTAAATACAACGAAGGTGTGTTATTTGATGTGGTCAGAACCGTCAGGTGGTCGGGTCCGAAACCGCGCCTCGCAGAAGATTTAGTGGGGGGTGTCGATTTTACAAGTAATGTAGGTAGCGTACACGGCATGGGCTGTCTGTCTTTAATCCTATAAACAGGGTTAAGGCTTGGTTTTTGAATACCCTTATGTATTTATTTATTTATTTATTTATTTATTTATTTATTTATTTATTTATTTATTTATTTATTTATTTATTTATTTGTTTATTGGTGTTTAAGGTCACATACTTATGCACAATGGCTAATCGTGGCCGTGACAGTTTTATAGGTGGAGAAAGCCGGAGTACACGGAGAGAACCACCAAGCATCGACGAGCAACTGTCAGCTCCTCAACATTCTAACTCTGTTCAAGCTCCGCTCAAGCAGGGTTACAGAGGGTGAAGACATATGTACCATCGACGTGCAGTATGCCTTAGTACACGGCGTCATCGTGCCCCATGTCGGCAACCGGGCTAAAGTGCCTTGCCCAAGGACACAACGTGAGTCGTCCCGGACGGGGATCGGACTCGGGACCTCTAGCATAGAAGTACAACAGTCTACCACTGAGCCACCATGCTCCCTTGAATACCCTTAATACTATCATACATTATCCCTCATGAATTCTGAATCTGATAAAAGAGGTTATATTTACCTATTACATACCCATTTGCCCGAAAACAGCCGATTTTATCAAAATGTTGACGTTTAGCAGCCTGTAGCGGGATTAACAAACGAGTAGCGGAATATTCTATCTATGCAATTTGTAAGACCTGCCAATGTCCAATTGTTCTTGAAAATCGCCAACAAGCAGTTAGCGAAATCCACAGAAAATGTAAATTTTAAGCTTTTAAGGGGTATATCTCCTTATCCAGTCTAAAATAGGTTAAGTTTCATTCTTTTAAATACCCTTACTACTTACAACACTGATCCTCTGTGAATTCTACGCGCAGTAAAAGAAGTTATATTTCTCTGTTACATATCCATTGGGTGCTCTTGGTGTCTGAAAACAATCCATTTTATCAACATTTTGATGTTTAGCAGCTAGTGGAGAGTTAACGAATGATCAACGGAATATTTTGTCCATGTAACTTGTAATGTCACATGAAGACCCGTGAATGGCCATTTTTTCTTGAAATCTACAAGATGTTTTTTTAAGAAATCCAGGGAAAGCATGAAATTTTAAGTCTTTGATGGGTACCGCTGTTTAACCAGCCCAAAACGGGTTAAGACCAGCCCTAAATGGGTTAATGCTTGGTCTGATGAATTCCACTTCCAAAGAAGGAGGTTATGTTTATCTCACAGGTACACATTGCGTGCAATGGGTGCCCAAGGACAGTCCATTTTCTCAAAATTTCTATGCTTTGCAGCCTCTGGAGAGTTAACTAACGCTTACCGGAATATTTTGTCTATGTAACTTGTAATGTCACTCCAAGACCTGCAAATGGTCAATTTTTCTTGAATACTTACTAGACTTTTTGGAGAAATCCACAGAAAACTGGAATTTTAAGCTTTTAAGGGGTACATCTGAACCAGGCGAAAATGGGTTAAGACCTCGATTTTTTGAATACCCTTACTACTTACTAAATTTTTCTCTGTCAGTTTTGCATCCGGTAAAAGAAGTTATGTATCTCTGTGGCATTCCCATTTGTTGTTGTTAGGTCCAAAAACAGACTATTTTTTCGAAATGTTGACATTTAGCAGTCGATGGAGGGTTAACAAGTGCTTACTGGAATATTTTATCCATGCAACCGGTAATGTGACTTCAAGACCTATCAATGGCCATTTTCTGTTGAAAACTTACAAGATGTTTGTAACGAAATCCACGGAAAACATGATGTTTTTTAGCTTTTGATGGTATCGCTAATAACCACCCCAAAAGGGGTTAACGCTTGGGTTTTTGAATACCCTTATTACTTACAAAAATGGCCCTCAGTGAATTCCACTTCCAACAAAGGAGATTATGTGTAACTCTCGGACATACATTGCGTGCTGTGTGCGTCCGAAAACAGCCCATTTCAACAAAATTATGATGCTTGGCATTCTGTAGAGGGTTAATAAACGCTCAGCGGAATATTTTGTCCATGCCACTTGTAATGTCACACAAAGACCTGCAAGTAGTCAATTTTTCTTGAAAACCTATGGAATGTATTTAGAGAAATCCACAGAAAATGGGAATTTTTAGATTTTAAGGGGTCTCTCTCTTTAGCCTGCCCAAAATGGGTTAAGACTTCGTTTTTTGAATACCCTTACTACTTACAAAAATGTTTCCCTATAGATTGTGCGCTCGATAAAAGAAATCACTTTTGTTTGTGGCTTACCCGTTGGGTGCCGTTGGCGTCCAAAAACAGCCCATTTTATCACAATTTTGCCTTTTAGTAGCCCGTGGAGGGTTAACAAATGCTCACCGAAGTATTTTGTCCATGCAACTTCTATTGCCACATCAAGGCCTGGGAGTGACAATTTTTTCATGAAAATCTACAGAACTCGTTTAGAGAAATCCACGGAAAACCTGAATTTTTTAGCTTTTTGGGGGTATTGCTGTTTAACCAGCCCAAAACGGGTTAATGCTTGGTTTTCTGAACACCATTATTACTTACAAAAATGATCTCCGGTGAATTCCACTTCAAATAAAGGAAGTTATGTTTATCTTTCGTGTATCGTTTGGGTGCTCTGGGGGCCTGAAACCGGCCCATTTCATCAAAATTTCGATGTTTGGCAGCCTGTGGAGGGTTACCATATGCATCGCCTGATATGTCATGTGTATCACAGGTCGTGGCACAGACAGGTCTATCAATGATGAAAGTTTAAAAAAAATCTACAAGACGTGTTTCGAGAAAGTGCCGATAAACCCCAATTTTGACAGTTTTTTGCCAATTGTGACGAAATAAGGGTTAAATCGAAAATTCCGCTTCGGTACATTTTTAGATTTTGTGCCCCTCTATGCGTGTGCAAAATTTTGTGAAAATCGGTCCGAAAATGGCTTCGGAATCGTGCGGACAAAATGTGTGGAAAAAAAAAAACCCAAAACTGGACTTTATGATTCTGGAGAATCATGGATTTTCCCGATGAGATTCCATGATTTGTCATGACCCCACAGTGTATGATGAATTGCTTTTGACTGTCTCACTGAAGTTCCTTCACTGATGTCATTGAAAAGGTGAGTATAGAAGTCTCAAATGACTCAGCTTGATAAAAAAAAATTGTTTAGGTAAAAACCAACATTAACGGTGGAGAGGGGTAATATCAATATCGTCGTCCAACAAGTTAATGACCGACAAAAGGAGTTATGTTTGTTTGACACATACCCACTGAGTGCTGTATCTATTTGAAAATGGTCCGTTTTATTTCAAATGTATCCAAAATATTGATCTCTGGCAGTTTGTTAAGGGTTAACAAGTGCTAACAGGAATATTTATTCATTTCTTGAAGCTTGTAATTTCACACCAAAAACTGTGAATGGCCATTTTTGCTTAAAAATCTACAAGATGTTTTCAGAGAAATCCAGGGAGAACATGAATTTTAAGCTGTTGATGGGTATAATTGTTTATCCAGCCCAAAACGGGTTAAGGGTTGTTTTGTTAATACGCTTATTACTTATAAAAATAATTCTCAGTGAATTCTACTTCCACTTATGTTGATTTCTCCTCTTAACTTTGGGTGCTGCGGGTATGCAAACACAGCCCACTTTTTCAACATTTTGATATTTGAGAACCAGCATAGGGTTAACAAATGCTTACTGGAATATTTTGTACATGCAATTTGTAATTCACACTAAGATCAGAGAATGGCCAATATTTCTTGAAAATCTACATGATGTTTTTAGAGAAATCCTCTCATAACATGAATTTGTAACCTTTTGAGGGGTATCACCCTGTAACCAGCCCTAAACGGGTTAATGCTTGATTTTATGAATACCTTCATTACTTACAAAAATGATCCTCGCTGAATCCCACTTCCAATGAAGGTGGTTGTGTTCATCTCGCAGGTACACATTGGGTGTAATGGGTGGCCAAGTACAGCCCATTTTCTCAAAATTTGCTGCTTCTGGAGGGTTAACAAATGCTTACCGGAATCTTTTGTTCATGCAACTTGTAATGTCACTCCAAGACCTGCAAATGGTCAATTTCTCTTGAATACTTACCAGATTTTTTGGAGAAATCTACAGAAAATGGGAATTTTAAGCTTTTAAGGGGTACATCCCCTTAACCGGGAGAAAATGGGTTAAGACTTCAATTTTTGGATACCCTTACTACTTACTAAAAATTTTCCCTATCGGTTTTGCGTACGGTAAAAGAAGTTATGTTTCTCTGCAGCATTCCCATTTGATGTTGTTGGTGTCCAAAAACAGACTATTTTTTACGAAATTTTGACATTTAGCAGCCCATGGAGGGTTAACAAATGCTTATCTGAATATTTTATCCATGCAACTGGTAATGTGACTCTGAGGCCTATCAACGACCATTTTCTCTTGAAACCCTACGAGACGTTTCTAAAGAAATTCAGGGAAAACATGATTTTTTAAGCTTTTGATGGGTATTGCTAGTAACCATCCCAAAAGGGGTTAATGCTTGTTTTTTTGAATACCCTTATTACTAACAAATTTGGTCCTCGGTGAATTCTACTTCCAACAAAGTAGATTATGTTTATCTCTCGGGTATGCATTGGGTGTTGTGTGCGTCTGAAAACGGCCTATTTCAACAAAATTATGATGCATAGCAGCCTGTAGAGGGTTAATAAATGCTCACCGGCATATGTTGTCCATGCAACTTGTAATGTCACACAAGGACCTGCCAATAGTCAATTTTTCCTGAAAACCTACTGGTTGCTTTCAGAGAAATCCACAGAAAATGGGAATTTTAAGATTTTAAGGGGTATCTCTCTTTAACCAGCCCAAAATGGGTTAAGACTTCGACTTTTGAATACCCTTACCACTATCAAAAATGTTTCCCCATCAATTTTGCATCCGATAAAAGAAGGAACCTTTCTCGCTGGTACACCAAGTGGGTGCTGTTGGCGTTCAAAAACAGCCCATTTTATCACAATTTTGAATTTTAGCAGCCCATGGAGGGTTAACAAATGCTCACCGCAGTATTTTGTCAATGCAACTTCTATTGTCACTCCAAGTGCTGGGTGTGACAAATTTTTCTTGAGAATCTACAAGACTCGTTTAGAGAAATGTACTGAAAACATGATTTTTTTAGCTTTATGGGGGTATTGCTGTTTAACCAGCCCAGAACGGGTTAACGCTTGGTTTTTTGAACACCCTTATTACTGACAAAAATGATCCACGGTGAATTTCTCTCCCAATAAAGGAAGTTATGTGTATCTATCGTGTATCGTTTGGGTGCTGTGGGGGCCCGAAAACAGCCCATTTCATCAAAATTTCGAAGTTTGGCAGCCTGTGGAGGGTTACCATATGCATCGCCTGATATGTCGTGTGTATCAAAAGGCGTGTCATGTACAGGTCTAGCAATGACGAATGTATAAAAAAAATCTACAAGACCTGTTTCGAGAAAGTGCCGATAAACCCCAATTTTGGCAGTTTTTTGCCAATTCTGACGAAATAGGGGTTAAATCGAAAATTCCGCTTTGGTACATTTTTAGATTTTGTGCCCCTCTATACGTGTGCAAAATTTCGTGAAAATCGGTTCGAAAATGGCTTCTGAATCGTACGGACAAAATGTGTGGAAAAAAAAAAACAAAAAAAAACAAAAAACTAGACTTTATGATTCTGGAGAATCATGGCTTTTCCCGATGAGATTCCATGATTTTTCATGAACCCCACAGTGTCTGATGAATTGTTTTTAACTGTCTCACTGAAGTCCCTTCTTTGATGTTATGAGAAAGGTGAAGATAGTAATCTCAAATGACAGAGTTTGATAAAAATTGTTTAGGTAAAAACCATCATTGACGGTGGAGTGGTTTAATGTCAATATCGTCGTCCAACAAGTCAATGACCGACAAAAGGAGTTATGTATGTTTGACACATACCCACTGAGTGCTGTGTCAATTTGAAAATGGTTCATTTTATCTCAAATGTATCCAAAATACTGATGTCTGGCAGCTTGTAGAGGGTTAACAAGTGCTAACAGGAATATTTATTCATGCAACTTGTAATGTCAAACCAAGAACTGTGAATGGCCATTTTTTCTTTAAAATCTACAAGATGTTTTCAGAGAAATCCAGGGACAACATGAATTTTAAGCTTTTGATGGGTATCATTGTTTATCCAGCCCAAAACAGGTTAAGTGTTGTTTTTGAATACTCTTATTACTTCCAAAGATAATTCTCAGTGAATTCTACTTCCACTTATTTTGATCTCTCCTTCCAACTTTGGGTGCTGTGGGTACGCAAACACAACCCATTTTAGAACCTGCATAGGGTTAACAAATGCTTACAGGAATATTTTGTAAATGCAACTTGTAATGTCACACTAAGATCTGAAAATGGCCATTTTTTCTTGAAAATCTACGGAATGATTTTAAAGAAATCCTCAGATAACACAAATTTTTAACCTTTTGAGGGGTATCTCTCTGTAACCAGCTCTAAAGGGTTAATGCTTGGTTTTGTGAATACCTTCATTACTTACAAAAATGATCGACGGTGAATTCCACTTCCAATGAAGGAGGTTATGTTTATCTCGTATTTACACCTTTGGTGTTATGGTTGCCCAAGAACAGCCCATTTTCTCCAAATGTCTATGCTTGGCAGCCTCTGGAAGGTTAACAAATGTTTACCGAAACATTTTGTTCATGCTTGTAATGTCACTCGAAGACCTGCGAATGGTCAATTGTTCTTGAAATTTTTTTTTGACAAATCCACAGAAAACTGGAATTTTAAGCTTTTAAGGGGTATATATCCTTAACCAGTCAAAAATGGGTTAAGACCTCGATTTTTGAATACATTTACTACTTACAAAAATGTTTCCCTGTCAGTTTTGCCTCCAGTAAAAGAAGTTACTTTTCTCTTTTGCATTCCCTTTTGATGTTGTTGTTGTTCAAAAACAGACTATTTTTTCACAATTTTGACATTTAGCAGCCCATGGAGGTAACAAATATTTACCGGAATAATTTATCCAATCAACTGGTAATGTGATACCATGACCTATCATGGACCATTTTCTCTTGAAAACGCTACCAGATGTTTGTAAAGAAATCCAGGGAAAACATAAATTTTTAAGCCTTTGATGGGTATCAATATTAACAACCACAAAAGGGGTTAACGCTTGGTTTTTTGAATAGCCTTATTACTTACAAAAATGGTCCTCGGTGAATTCCACTTCCAACAAAGGAGATTATGTGTATTTCTCAGGTACACGTTGGGTGCTGTGCGTGCCTGAAAACAGCCCATTCCAACAAAATTACGATGCTTGGCAGCCTCTAGAGGGTTAATAAACGCTCACCGGAATATTTTGTCCATGCAGCTTGTAAGATCACACAAAGACCTGCGAGTAGTCAATCTTTCTTGAAAACCTGCAGGATGTTTTTAGAGAAATCCACAGAAAATGGGAATTTTAAGATTTTCAGGGGTCTCTGTCTTTAGCCTGTCCAAAATGGGTTAAGATTTCGACTTTTGAATACCCTTACTACTTACAAAAATGTTTGCGTATAGATTGTGCGCTCGATAAAAGAAGGCACGTTTCTTTGTGGCGTACTCATTGGGTGCCGTTGGCGTCCAAAAACAGCCCATTTTATCACAATTTTGACTTTTAGCAGGCCGTGGAGGGTTAACAATTGCTCACCGCAGTATTTTGTCCATGCAACTTCTATTGTCACACCAAGGCTTGGGAGTGACAAATTTTTCTTCAAAATCTACAAGACTCGTTTAGAGAAAACCACGGAAAACACAATTTTTTTAGCTTTATGGGAGTATTGCTGTTTAACCAGCCCAAAGGGGGTTAACGCTTGGTTTTTTGAACACCCTTATTACTGACAAAAATGATCTTCCGTGAATTCCACTCCCAATAAAGGAAGTTATGTTTATCTCTCATGTATTGTTTGGGTGCGGTGGGGGCCTGAAACCGGCCTATTTCATCAAAATATCGATGTTTGGCAGCCTGTGGAGGGTTACCATATGCATCGC
Organism: Pictodentalium vernedei; assembly: GCA_031216915.1. Lineage (NCBI taxonomy): Eukaryota > Metazoa > Mollusca > Scaphopoda > Dentaliida > Dentaliidae > Pictodentalium > Pictodentalium vernedei. Next base: position 363,056,070 of record CM062295.1, on the reverse strand, counting down.
CTGATATGTCGTGTGTATCAAAGGGCGTGTCACAGTTAGGTCTAGCAATTACGAATGTATAAAAAAATCTACAAGACGTGTTTCGAGAAAGTGCCGATAAACCCCAATTTTGGCAGTTTTTTGCCAATTTTGACGAAATAACTGTTAAATCGAAGATTCCGCTTCGGTACATTTTTAGATTTTGTGCCCCTCTATGCGTGTGCAAAATTTCGTGAAAATCCGTTCGAAAATGGCTTCTGAATCGTACGGACAAAATGTGTGGAAAAAAACCAAAAAAAACCCCAACAAACCAGACTTTATGATTCTGGAGATTCATGGCTTTTCCCGATGAGATTCCATGATTTTTCATGACCCCCACTGTGTCTGATAAATTGTTTTTAACTGTCTCACGGAAGTTCCTTCATTGATGTTATGAGAAAGGTGAGTATAGTAATCTCAGATAACTCAGTTTGATAAACAAATTGTTTAGGTAAAAACCATCATTAACGGTGGAGTGGGTTAATGTCAATATCGTCGTCCAACAAGTCAATGACGATAAAAGGAGTTATGTTTGTTTGCCACATACCCACTAAGTGCTGTGTCTATTTGAAAATGGTCCATTTTATCTCAAATGTATCCAAAATATTGATGACAGGCAGTTTGTAGAGGGTTAACAAGTGCTAACAGGAATATTAATTCATGCAACTTGTAATATCACACCAAGAACTGCAAATGGCCATTTTTTCTTTAAAATCTACAAGATGTTTTCAGAGAAATCCAGGGAGAACATGAATTTTAAGCTTTTCATGGGTATCATTGTTTATCCAGCCCAAAACGGGTTAAGTGTAGTTTTTGGAATACTCTTATTACTTCCACAAATAATTCTCAGTGAATTCTACTTCCACTGATTTTGATCTCTCCTCTCAACTTCGTGGCCTGTGAGTAGACAAACACAGCCCATTTCATCAACATTTTGATGTTTGAGAACTGCATAGGGTTAACAAATGCTCACAGGAATATTTTGTACATGCAACTTGTAATGTCACACTAAGATCTGAGAATGGCAATTTTTCTTGAAAATCTACGAGATGTTTTTAGAGAAATCCTCGGATAACATGAATTTTTAACCTTTTGAGGGGTATCGCTCTGTAACCAGCCATAAACGGGTTAGTGCTTTGTTTTGTGAATACCTTCATTACTTACAAAAATGATCATCGGTGAATTCCACTTCCAATGAAGGGGGTTATGTTTATCTCGCAGGTACACATTTGGTGTTATGGTTGCCCAAGAACAGACCATTTTCTCCAAATGTCTATGCTTGGCAGCCTTTGGAGGGTTAACAAATGCTTACCGAAATATTTTGTCCATGCAACTTGTAATGTCACTCCAAGACCTGCGAATGGTCAATTTTTCTTGAAATAGTTTTTGAGAAATCAACAGAAAACTGGAATTTTAAGCTTTTAAGGGGTATATCTCCTTAACTAGTCAAAAATGGGTTAAGACCTCGATTTTTGTATACACTTATGTTGATTTCTCCTCTTAACTTTGGGTGGTGCGGGTATGCAAACACAGCCCACTTTTTCAGCATTTTGATTTTTGAGAACCAGCATAGGGTTAACAAATGCTTACTGGAATATTTTGTACATGCAACTTGTAATTCACTCTAAGATCTGAGAATGGCCAATTTTTCTTGAAAATCTACGTGATGTTTTTAGAGAAATCCTCGGATAACATGAATTTTTAACCTTTTGAGGGGTATGACCCTGTAACAAGCTCTAAACGGGTTAATGCTTGGTTTTATGAATACCTTCATTACTTACAAAAATGATCCTCGGTGAATCCCACTTCCAATGAAGGTGGTTATGTCCATCTCGCAGGTGCACATTGGGTGTAATGGGTGGCCAAGTACAGCCCATTTTCTCAAAATTTGCGGCCTCTGGAGGGTTAACAAACGCTTACCGGAATCTTTTGTTCATGCAACTTGTAATGTCAATCCAAGACCTGTAAATGGTCAATTTCTCTTGAATACTTACCAGATTTTTTTGAGAAATCCAGAGAAAATGGGAATTTTAAGCTTTTAAGGGGTACATCTCCTTAACCGGGCGAAAATGGTTTAAGACCTCAATTTTTGAATACCCTTACTACTTACTAAAAATTTTCCCTATCAGTTTTGCGTACGGTAAAAGAAGTTACGTTTCTCTGCAGCATTCCCATTTGATGTTGTTGGTGTCCAAAAACAAACTATTTTTTCGAAATTTTGACATTTAGCAGCCCATGGAGGGTTAACAAATGCTTATCTGAATATTTTATCCATGCAACTGGTAATGTGACTCTAAGACCTATCAACGGCCATTTTGTCTTGAAACCCTACGAGACGTTTGTAAAGAAATTCAGGGAAAACATGATTTTTTTAAGCTTTTGATGGGTATTACTATTAACCATCCCAAAAGGGGTTAATGCTTGGTTTTTTGAATACCCTTATTACTAACGAATTTGGTCCTCGGTGAATTCCACTTCCAACAAAGTAGATTATGTTTATCTCTCGGGTATGCATTGGGTGTTGTGCGCGTCTGAAAGCAGCCTATTTCAACAAAATTACGATGCTTAGCAGCCTGTAGAGGGTTAATAAATGCTCACCGGAATATTTTGTCCATGCAACTTGTAATGTCACACAAGGACCTGCCAATAGTCAATTTTTCCTGAAAACCTACAAGTTGCTTTTAGAGAAATCCACAGAAAATGGGAATTTTAAGCTTTTAAGGGGTATCTCTCTTTAACCAGCCCAAAATGGGTTAAGACTTCGACTTTTGAATACCCTTGCCACTATCAAAAATGTTTCCACATCGATTTTGCGTCCGATAAAAGAAGGAACATTTCCCGGTGGTACACCAAGTGGGTGCTGTTGGCGTTCAAAAATAGCCCATTTTATCACAATTTTGACTTTTAGCAGCCCGTGGAGGGTTAACAAATGCTCACGGCAGTATTTTGTCCATGCAGATTCTATTGTCAAACCAAGGCCTGGGAGTGACAATTTTTTCTTGAAAATCTACCAGACTCGTTTAGAGAAATTCATGGAAAATACTAATTTTTGAGCTTTAACGGGGGTATTGCTGTTTAACTAGCCCAAAACGGGTTAACGCTTGGTTTTTTGAACACCCTTATTACTGGCAAAAATGATCCCCGGTGAATTCCCGTCCCAAGAAAGGAAGGTATGTTTATCTCTCGTGTATTGTTTGGGTGCAGTGGTGGCCTGAAACCGGCCTATTTCATCAAAATTTCGATGTTTCGTAGTCTGTGGAGGGTTACCATATGCATCGCCTGATATGTCGTGTGTATCAAAGGGCGTGTCACAGACAGGTCTAGCAATGACGAATGTATAAAAAAAATCTACAAGACGTGTTTCGAGAAAGTGCCGATAAACCCCCAATTTTGGCAGTTTTTTGCCAATTCTGATGAAGGAAGGGTTAAATCGAAATTCCGCTTCGGTACATCTTTAGATTTTGTACCCCTCTATGCGTGTGCAAAATTTCGTGAAAATCGGTTTGAAAATGGCTTCTGAATCGTACAAACAAAATGTGTGGAAGAAACCCCCCCCCCCCCCCCCCCCCAAAAAAAAAAATAATAATCCGTAGAACAACAATAGTCTTTTCCAGAGGGAAAAGCCTAAAAAAAAAAAAAAAAAAAAAATAATAATCCGTAAAAAAAACAATAGTCTTTTCCAGAGGGAAAAGCCTAACTAGACTTTATGATTCTGGAGAATCATGGCTTTTCCCGATGAGATTCCATGATTTGTCATGACCCCACAGTGTATGGTGAATTGCTTTTGACTGTCTCACTGAAGTTCCTTCATTGATGTCATGAAAAAGGTGAGTATATAAGTCTCAAATGACTCAGTTTGATAAAAAAAAATTGTTTAGGTAAAAACCATCATTAACGGTGGAGAGGGGCAATATCAATATCGTCGTCCAACAAGTTAATGACCGACAAAAGGAGTTATGTTTGTTTGACACATACCCACTGAGTGCTGTATCTATTTGAAAGTGGTCCGTTTTATCTCAAATGTATCCAAAATATTGATGTCTGGCAGCTTGTTAAGGGTTAACAAGTGCTAACAGGAATATTTATTCATGCAACTTGTAATTTCACACCAAAAACTGTGAACTGCCATTTTTACTTAAAAATCTACAAGATGTTTTCAGAGAAATCTAGGGAGAACATGAATTTTAAGCTGTTGACGGGTATAATTGTTTATCCAGCCCAAAACGGGTTAAGGGGTGTTTTTTTAATACGCTTATTACTTATAAAATAATTCACAGTGAATTCTAATTCCACTTATGTAGATTTCTCCTCTTAACTTTGGGTGCTGCGGGTATGCAAACACAGCCCACTTTTTCAACATTTTGATGTTTGAGAACCAGCATAGGGTTAACAAATGCTTACTGGAATATTTTGTACATGCAGCTTGTAATTCACACTAAGATCTGAGAATGGCCAATTTTTCTTGAAAATCTACGTGATGTTTTTAGAGAAATCCTCGGATAACATGAATTTTTAACCTTTTGAGGGGTATCGCCCTGTAACCAAATCTAAACGGGTTAATGCTTGGTTTTATGAATACCTTCATTACTTACAAAAATGATGCTCGGTGAATCCCACTTCCAATGAAGGTGGTTATGTTCATCTTGCAGGTACACATTGGGTGTAATGTGTGGCCAAGTACAGCCCATTTTCTCAAAATTTGCTGGCTCTGGAGGGTTAACAAACGCTTACCGGAATCTTTTGTTCATGCAACTTGTAATGTCACTCCAGGACCTGCAAATGGTCAATTTCTCTTGAATACTTCCCTGATTTTTTGGAGAAATCTACAAAAAATGGGAATTTTAAGCTTTTAAGGGGTACATCTCCTTAACCGGGCGAAAATGGGTTAAGAACTCAATTTTTGAATACCCTTACTACTTACTAAAAATTTTCCCTATCAGTTTTGCGTCCGGTAAAAGAAGTTATGTTTCTCTGCAGCATTCCCATTTGATGTTGTTGGTGTCCAAAAACAGACTATTTTTTTCGAAATTTTGACATTTAGCAGGCCATGGAGGGTTAACGAATGCTTATCTGAATATTTTATCCATGCAACTGGTAATGTGACTCTAAGACCTATCAACGACCATTTTCCCTTGAAACCCTACGAGACATTTCTAAAGAAATTCAGGGAAAATATGATTTTTTAAGCTTTTGATGGGTATTGCTATTAACCATCCCAAAGGGGGTTAATGCCTGGTTTTTTGAATACCCTTATTACTAACAAATTTGGTCCTCGGTGAATTCCACTTCCAACAAAGTAGATTATGTTTATCTTTCTGGTATGAATTGGGTGTTGTGCGCGTCTGAAAACAGCCTATTTCAATAAAATTACGATGCTTAGCAACCTGTAGAGGTTAATAAATGCTCACCTGAAAATTTTGTCCATGCAAATTGTAATGTCACACAAGGACCTGCGAATAGTCAATTTTTCCTGAAAACCTACAAGTTGCTTTAAGAGAAATCCACAGAAAATGGAAATTTTAAGCTTTTAAGGGGTATCTCTCTTTAACCAGCCCAAAATGGGTTAAGACTTCGACTTTTGAATACCCTTGCCACTATCAAAAATGTTTCCCCATCAATTTTGCGTCCGATAAAAGAAGGAACCTTTCTCGGTGGTACACCAAGTGGGTGCTGTTGGCGTTCAAAAACTGCCCATTTTATCACAATTTTGACATTTAGCAGCCCGTGGAGGGTTAACAAATGCTCACCGCAGTATTTTGTGTATGCAACTTCTATTGTCACATCAAGGCCTGGGAGTGACAAATTTTTCTTGAAAATCTACAAGACTTGTTTAGTGAAATCCACGGAAAATACGAATTTTTGAGCTCTATGGGTGTATTGCTTTTTAAACAGCCCAAAACGGGTCAACGCTTGGTTTTTTGAACATCCGTATTACTGACAAAACTGATGCTCGGTGAATTCCACCCCCAATAAAGGAAGTTATGTGTATCTCTCGTGTATTGTTTGGGTGCAGTGGGGGCCTGAAACCGGACTATTTTATCAAAATTTCGATGTTTGGCAGTCTGTGGAGGGTTACCGTATGCATCGCCTGATATTTCGTGTGTATCAAAGGGCGTGTCACAGACAGGTCTAGCAATGACGAATGTATAAAAAAATCTACAAGACGTGTTTCGATAGAGTGCCGATAAACCCCAATTTTGGCAGTTTTTTTGCCAATTCTTACGAAATAAGGGTTAAATCGAAAATTCCGCTTGTGTACGTTTTTAGATTTTGTGCCCCTCTATTCGGGTGCAAAATTTCCTGAAAATCGGTTCGAAAATGGCTTCTGAATCGTACGGACAAAAATGTGTGGAAAAAAAACAACAAAAAACTAGACTTTATGATTCTGGAGAATCATGGCTTTTCCCGATGGGATTCCATGATTTGTCATGACCCCACAGTGTATGATGGATTGCTTTTGACTGTCTCACTGAAGTTCCTTCATTAATGTCATGAAAAAGGTGAGTACAGAAGTCTCAAATGACTCAGTTTGATAAAAAAAATTGATTAGGTAAAAACCATCATTAACGGTGGAGAGGGTTAATATCAATATCGTCGTCCAACAAGTTAATGACCCACAAAAGGAGTTATGTTTGTTTGACACATACCCACTGAGTGCTGTATCTATTTGAAAATGGTCCGTTTTATCTCAAATGTATCCAAAATATTGATGTCTGGCAGCTTGTTAAGGGTTAACAAGTGCTAACAGGAATATTTATTCATGCAACTTGTAATTTCACACCAAAAACTGTGAATGACCGTTTTTACTTAAAAAATCTACGAGATGTTTTCAGAGAAATCCAGGGAGAAATCAGTTTTAAGCTGTTGATGGGTATAATTGTTTATCCAGCCCAACACGGGTTAAGGGTTGTTTTTTTAATACGCTTATTACTTATAAAAATAATTCTCAGTGAATTCTACTTCCACTTATGTTGATTTCTCCTCTTAACTTTGGGTGCAGCGGGTATGCAAACACAGCCCACTTTTTCAACATTTTGATGTATGAAAACCAGCATAGGGTTAACAAATGCGTACTGGAATATTTTGTACATGCAACTTGTAATTCACACTAAGATCTGAGAATGGCCAATTTTTCTTGAACATTTATGGGATGTTTTTAGAGAAATCCTCGGATAACATGAATTTTTAACCTTTTGAGGGGTATCACCCTGTAACCAGCTCTAAACGGGTTAATGCTTGGTTTTATGAATACCTTCATTACTTACAAAAATGATCCTCGGTGAATCCCACTTCCAATGAAGGTGGTTATGTTCATCTCGCAGGTACACATTGGGTGTAATCACTAATGGGTGGCCAAGTACAGCCCATTTTTTCAAAATTTGATGCCTCTGGAGGGTTAACAAACGCTTACCGGAATCTTTTGTTCATGCAGCTTGTAATGTCACTCCAGGACCTGCAAATGGTCAATTTCTATTGAATACTTACTAGATTTTTTTGATAAATCCCCAGAAAATGGGAATTTTAAGCTTTTAAGGGGTACATCTCCTTAACAGGGCAAAAATGGGTTAATACCTCAATTTTTGAATATCCTTACTACTTACTAAAAAATTTTCCCTATCAGTTTTGCGTCCGGTAAAAGAAGTTATGTTTCTCTGCAGTATTCCCATTTGATGGTGTTGGTGTCCAAAAACATACTATTTTTTTCGAAATTTTGACATTTAGCAGCCCATGGAGGGTTAACAAATGCTTATCTGAATATTTTATCCGTGCAAGTGGTAATGTGACTCTAAGTCCTATCAACGGCCATTTTCTCTTGAAACCCTACGAGACGTTTGTAATTAAATTCAGGGAAATATGATTTTGTAAGCTTTTGATTGGTATTGCTATTAACCATCCCAAAAGGGGTTAATGCTTGGTTTTTTGAATACCCTTATTACTAACAAATTTGGTCCTGGGTGAATTCCACTTCCAATAAAGTAGATTATGTTTATCTCTCGGGTATGCATTGGGTGCTGTGCGTTTCTGAAACAGCCTATTTCAACAAAATTACGATGCTTAGCAGCCTGTAGAGGGTTGATAAATGCTCACCGGAATATTTTGTCCATGCAACTTGTAATGTCACATAAAGACCTGCGAATAGTCAATTTTTCCTGAAAACCTACAAGTTGCTTTTAGAGAAATCCACAGAAAATGGGAATTTTAAGCTTTTAGGGGTATCTCTATTTAACCAGTCCAAAATGGGTTAAGACTTCGACTTTTGAATACCCTTACCACTATCAAAAATGTTTCCCCATCAATTTTGCGTCCGATAAAAGAAGGAACCTTTCTCGGTGGTACACCAAGTGGGTGCTGTTGGCGTCCAAAAACAGCCCATTTTATCACAATTTTGACTTTTAGCAGCCCGTGGAGGGTTAACAAATGCTCACCGCAGTATTTTGTCCATGCAACTTCTATTATCACACCAAGTCCTGGGAGTGACAAATTTTTCTTGAAAATCTACAAGACTTGTTTAGAGAAATCCACGGAAAATACGAATTTTTGAGCTTTGTGGGGGTATTGCTGTTTAACCAGGCCAAAACGGGTTAACACTTGGTTTTTTGAACACCCTTATTACTGACAAAAATGATCCTCGGTTAATTCCACTCCCAATAAAGGAAGTTATGTTTATCTCTCGTGTATTGTTTGGGTGCAGTGGGGGCCTGAAACCGGCCTATTTCATCAAAATTTCGATGTTTGGCAGCCTATGGAGGGTTACCATATGCATCGCCTGATTATGTTGTGTGTATCAAAGGGCGTGTCACGGACAGGTCTAGCCATGACGAATGTATAAAAAAATTCTACAAGACGTGATTCGAGAAAGTGCCGATAAACCCCAATTTTGACAGTTTTTTGCCACTTCTGATGAAATAAGGGTTAAATCGAAAATTCCGCTTCGGTACATTTTTAGATTTTGTGCCCCTTAAAGTGAAAAGAAATTGGCGATGATTGGGTTTCTGGCAGGCAGGAAAAGATTGACGAAGATTTGCATATTGGACATTAAAATAGCACTTCTGACATACACGAACCGTGTCCAGACCACTGGAGGCAGCGACTTGAAATTTTCAGAACTTGTTCTACGAACCCTGGCCGACATTTTGGTATCTGTTTGGAGCGTCCGAGCCGCCTGGAAAACACCACGCATCGCTTGGAAGGAGAGAGTACTATTCGTCCCGACTCTATCAGTTCAGAATGGAAATGGGCAGTGTTGTAGACGACTGTGGAGCTGCGATTGAGCTTAAAGTCCCAGGTTTCGGTGCGGGGGGGGGGGGGGGGGGGTGTATCCTGACACTATATTTAAACCTTAGATAAAATGAAGAAGTTGCAGTGAAAAGAAATCGGCGGTGAGTAGGTGTTTTTGGCAGGAAACGATTAACGAAAATTTGCCAATTTGACATTAAAATTGCACTTCTCACAAACACGAACCGTGTCCAGACCGCCGAAGGCAGCGACTTCTAATTTTCAGAACTTGTTCTATGCACCCTGGCCGACATTTTGGCATCTGTTACAAGTGTCGAGACCGCGTGGAGAACACCACGCATCGCGTGGAAAGTGAGACTACTATTCGTCCCGACTCTATCAGTTTGGAATGGAAATGGGCACTATTGTAGACTACTGTAGAGCAGCGATTGAGCATAAAATCGGAGTTTTTTTGTGCCAAATTACCTAACCGGCTCCAAGGTATGATCTTTCGTCTGTACATCGCCCAGATCGTCTGAAGTTTATACCGTTACCATACGTTGAAGTAGCCTTTTGTCATTTTCGCCACTTTCGACCCAGATTTGAGGGTACCTTCCTTCAGCGAAATCTAGCCATGCTCACAACCACGCCCTCTCCCCGTCGGCCCGGGTGCTTCTAAAGATAGAAAGGTCAATGGGGAGGGGCCCGTTAGCAAACAAACGGGGGCAGGTGTAGTGTGTGAAAAACAGCGGGGGGGGGGGGGGCACGTGGCCTAGGTAAAAGAAACAATAGGGGGCAGCTGTCCTAGGTAAAAAAAAACAGCAGGAAGGGGGGGGGGGGATTGCAGATGTCCCCGCTAATTAATTTTAATAACAGGCAGGTGTTCATGGGGCAGGCCCACTGCTCGGTGTTCCAATTTTTCTATGGTACTTGGCCTTGACGGAAAAAACACTTCAACAAGAAACAACGGGAAACCTATTTGCAGTAAAGCTGCAAATATAAACATGATTTTAGGACCATTCCATGTACAGTTTAAAGTCTACTGCGATATCAGCGTTTATTACTTTCGAACTTTCACTGCATCACTGCAGTATTTCACCCGAGTCGAGTTCTGACGTCATGCAAGTTAGACGGACATGCTTTCAATTTTGTTATTGACAACAACATATTTATAATTTCGTGATTACTGATCGGAATTTTGAAAACGACACATGCAATCGCGAAAGAGTTTTCTGAAAAACACGATTCTTCAAAAGGTTTTAGTGAAAGTTGATTTTTTTTTTATTTTCAATTTCGATGGCTCTTGTCGAAAAGGTGTTAATCACTGATCGTCCCAAACGAGATCAAAGACTGACGCTGTATATTAATAACACACAGAGAATCTTCTAAGAATATACACGCGCAATCCTAAAATGAAATAAATCAAGTCTTTTTCAGGTTTTACGAGAGAAATATGTCCAATTGTATCATTGAATCATGTTTAGGTATATGTGGGCGAGACATTTTCTATACGGACAAAATACAGACTAAATAAAATATTTGCCATTATTTTCCGCAGACGTATTTTTGTCTTTGCTTCTTGGGGAAATCCATGCTGCTAAATACAACGAAGGAGTGTTATGTAATGAGGTCAGAACCGTCAGGTGGTCGGGTCCGACACCGCACCTCGAAGTAGATTTAGTGGGGGTGTCGATTTTACAAGTAATGTAGGCAGCGTACACCGCATGGGCTGTCTGTCTTTAATCCTATAAACAGGGTTAAGGCTTGGCTTTTTGAATACCCTTATTTATTTATTTATTTATTTATTTATTTATTTATTTATTTATTTATTTATTGGTGTTTAAGGTCACATACGTATGCACAATGGCTAATCGTGACCGTAACAGTTTTATAGGTGGAGGAAGCGGAGTACACGGAGAGAACCACCAAGCAACGACGAGCAACTGTCAGCTCCTCAACATTCTAACTCTGTTCAAGCTCCGCTCAAGCAGGGTTACAGAGGGTGAAGACATATGTTCCATCGACGTGCAGTATGCCTTAGTACACGGCGTCATCGTGCCCCCATGTCGGCAACCGGACTAAAGTGCCTTGCCCAAAGACACAACGTGAGTCGTCCGGACGGGGATCGGACTCGGGACCTCTAGCATAGAAGTACAACAGTCTACCACTGAGCCCCCACGCTCCCTTGAATACCCTTAACACTATCATACATAATCCCTCATGAATTCTAAGTCTGATAAAAGAGGTTATGTTTACCTATTACATACCCATTTGCTGCCCGAAAACAGCCGATTTTATCAAAATTTTGACGTTTAGAAGCCTGCAGCGGGATTAACAAACGACTAGCGGAATATTCTATCTATGCACTTTGTAAGACCTGCCAATGTCCAATTGTTCTTGAAAATCGCCAACAAGCAGTTAGCGAAATCCACAGAAAATGTAAATTTTAAGCTTTTAAGGGGTATCTCTCCTTATCCAGTCTAAAATAGGTTAAGTTTCATTCTTTTAAATACCCTTACTACTTACAAAACTGATCCTCTGTGAATTCTACGCGAGTAAAAGAAGTTATATTTCTCTGTTACATATCCATTGGGTGCTCTTGGTGTCTGAAAACAATCCATTTTATCAACATTTTGATGTTTAGCAGCTCGTGGAGAGTTAACGAATGCTCAACGGAATATTTTGTCCATGTAACTTGTAATGTCACATGAAGACCCGTGAATGGCCATTTTTTCTTGAAATCTACAAGATGTTTTTAAAGAAATCCAGGGAAAACATGAAATTTTAAGTCTTTGATGGGTACCGCTGTTTAACCAGCCCAAAACGGGTTAAGACCAGCACTAAATGGGTTAGTGCTTGGTCTGATGAATTCCACTTCCAAAGAAGGAGGTTATGGTTATCTCGCAGGTACACATTGCGTGCAATGGGGTGCCCAAGAACAGTCCATTTTCTAAAATTTCTATGCTTTGCAGCCTCTGGAGAGTTAACAAACGCTTACCGGAATATTTTGTCTATGTAACTTGTAATGTCACTCCAAGACCTGCAAATGGTCAATTTTTCTTGAATACTTACTAGATTTTTTGGAGAAATCCACAGAAAACTGGAATTTTAAGCTTTTAAGGGGTACATCTTAACCAGGCGAAAATGGGTTAAGACCTCGATTTTTTGAATACCCTTACTACTTACTAAATTTTTCTCTGTCAGTTTTGCATCCGGTAAAAGAAGTTATGTATCTCTGTGGCATTCCCATTTGTTGTTGTTGGTGTCCAAAAACAGACTATTTTTTCAAAATGTTGACATTTAGCAGCCCATGGAGGGTTAACAAATGCTTACTGGAATATTTTATCTATGCAACCGGTAATGTGACTCCAAGACCTATCAATGGCCATTTTCTGTTGAAAACTTACAAGATGTTTGTAACGAAATCCACGGAAAACATAATTTTTTTTAGCTTTTGGTGGGTATCGCTAATAACAACCCCAAAAGGGGTTAACGCTTGGGTTTTTGAATACCCTTATTACTTACAAAAATGGTCCTCAGTGAATTCCACTTCCAACAAAGGAGATTATGTGTAACTCTCGGACATACATTGCGTGCTGTGTGTGTCCGAAAACAGCCCATTTCAACAAAATTATGATGCTTGGCATTCTGTAGAGGGTTAATAAACGCTCAGCGGAATATTTTGTCCATGCCACTTGTAATGTCACACAAAGACCTGCAAGTAGTCAATTTTTCTTGAAAACCTATGGAATGTATTTAGAGAAATCCACAGAAAATGGGAATTTTTAGATTTTAAGGGGTCTCTCTCTTTAGCCTGCCCAAAATGGGTTAAGACTTCGTTTTTTGAACACCCTTACTACTTACAAAAATGTTTCCCTATAGATTGTGCGCTCGGTGAAAGAAATCACTTTTCTTTGTGGCGTACCCGTTGGGTGCCGTTGGCGTCCAAAAACAGCCCAGTTTATCACAATTTTTACTTTTAGCAGCCCGTGGAGGGTTAACAAATGCTCACCGAAGTATTTTGTCCATGCAACTTCTATTGTCACATCAAGGCCTGGGAGTGACAATTTTTTCATGAAAATCTACAAGACTCGTTTAGAGAAATCCACGGAAAACCTGATTTTTTTAGCTTTTTGGGGGTATTGCTGTTTAACCAGCCCAAAACGGGTTAATGCTTGGTTTTTTGAACACCATTATTACTTACAAAAATGATCTCCTGTGAATTCCACTTCAAATAAAGGAAGTTATGTTTATCTATCTTGTATCGTTTGGGTGCTCTGGGGGCCTGAAACCGGCCCATTTCATCAAAATTTTGATGTTTGGCAGCCTGTGGAGGGTTACCATATGCATCGCCTAATATGTTGTGTGTATCAAAGGTTGTGACATGGGCAGGTCTAGAAATGATGAATGTTTAAAAAAAATCCTAAAGACGTGTTTCGAGAAAGTGCCGATAAACCCCAATTTTGGCAGTTTTTTGCCAATTCTGGCGAAATAAGGGTTAAATCGAAAATTCCGCTTCGGTACATTTTTAGATTTTTTGCCCCTCTATGCGTGCGCCAAATTGTGTGAAAATCGGTTCGAACATGGCTTCTGAATCGTACGGACAAAAATGTGTGGAAAAAAAAACAAAAAAACAAAAAAAAAACCCCAAAAAAACAAAAAAAACTAGACTTTATGATTCTGGAGAATCATGGCTTTTCCCGATGAGATTCCTTGATTTTTCATGCCCCACAGTGTCTGATGAATTGTTTTTAACTGTCTCACTGAAGTTCTTTCATTGATGTTATGAGAAAGGTGGTTATAGTAGTCTCAAATGACTCAGTTTTATAAAAAAATTGTTTAGGTAAAAACCATCATTAATGGTAGAGTGGGTTAATATCAATATCGTCGTCCCACAAGTTAATGACCGACAAAAGGAGTTATGTTTGTTTGACACATACCATTTGAGTGCTCTGTCTATTTGAAAATGGTCCATTTTATCTCAAATGTATCCAAAATATTGATGTCTGGCAGATTGTAGAGGGTTAACATGTGCTAACAGGCATATGTATTCATGCAACTTGCAATTTCAAACCAAAAAGTGCGAATGGCCATTTTTACTTAAAATCTATAAGATGTTTTCAGAGAAATCCATGCGCATGCGCTCTTTCCGAATTCGATGTGACGAAATGCGAAATTCGTATCGCTCTTCATGGAAAGTGATGCCGCAACTATCCATGAACAACAAGTGAAAATTTCATGGAAATCTGCCTAGAATCGGTTGGGATATAGCGTTTTGAAGAGAGGAGGTAACTGTTTGAATTTGGTCCTTCCTTTTCAAGCCAGTTCGAAAAAAGACGTACGTCGTGAATGGGCGCAGACTCCTTTAGAGCCCCCCCCCCCCCTCCCCCTCTCTCCGTAAATGGAAGTTGCTTCTTTAAGACCGCCACCCAGGGATCCCAACACAACCTTTAAACCTAAGAGAATCGTCAGAAGTTTAAAGTGAAAAGAAACTGGCGGTGATTGGGTTTCTGGCAGGCAGGAAAAGATTGACGAAGATTTGCATATTGGACATTAAAATAGCACTTCTGACATACACGAACCGTGTCCAGACCGCTGGAGGCAGCGACTTGAAAATTTCAGAACTTGTTCTACGAACCCTGGCCGACATTTTGGGATATGTTTGCAGCGTCCGAGCCGCCTGGAAAACACCACGCATCGCTTGGAATGAGAGAGTACTATTCGTCCCGACTCTATCAGTTCAGAATGGACATGGGCAGTGTTGTAGACGACTGTGGAGCTGCGATTGAGCATAAAGTCCCAGGTTTCGGTGCCTCATTGTCTAAGCGGCTCCATTGTATGATTTTTTGTCTCAATATCGTCCTTACTACTTGTAGTTTATACCGTTGCCGTACGTTAATGTAGCCTCTTGCCATTTTCGAGACTTTCAACCCAGAACGCCGCCAAAGTGAGAAAGTGCGGGGTGGGGGGCGGGGGCTGTAGCGGGGGGGGGAGGGGGGGGGTATCCTGACACTATCTTTAAACCTTAGATAATCGGAAGAAGTTGCAGTGAAAAGAAATCGACGGTGAGTAGGTGTTTTGGCGGGAAACGATTAACGAAAATTTGCCAATTTGACATTAAAATTGCACTTCTCACAAACACGAACCGTGTCCAGACCGCCGAAGGCAGCGACTTCTAATTTTCAGAACTTGTTCTACACACCCTGGCCGACATTTTGGCATCTGTTGCAAGTGTCGAGACCGCGTGGAGAACACCACGCATCGCGTGGAAAGTGAGAGTACTATTCGTCCCGACTCTATCAGTTTGGAATGGAAATGGGCACTATTGTAGACTACTGTAGAGCAGCGATTGAGCATAAAATCGGAGTTTTTTGTGCCAAATTACCTAACCGGCTCCAAGGTATGATCTTTCGTCTGTACATCGCCCAGATCGTCTGAAGTTTATACCGTTACCACATGTTGAAGTGGCCTTTTGTCATTTTCGCCACTTTCGACCCAGATTTGAGGGTACCTTCCTTCAGCGAAATCTAGCCATGCTCACAACCACGCCCTCTCCCCGACGGCCCGGGTGCTAATAAAGTTAGAAAGGTCAACGGGGAGGGGCCCGTTAGCAAACAAACGGGGGCAGGTGTAGTTGGTGAAAAACAGCAGGGGGGGGGGCAGGTGTCCTAGGTAAAAGAAACAATAGGGGGCAGGTGTCCTAGGTAAAAAAAAATAACAGGAAGGGGGTGGGGCAGATGTCCCCGCTAATTAATTTTAATAACGGGCAGGTGTTCATGGGGCAGGCCCACTGCTCGGTGTTCCAAATTTTCTATGGTACTTGGCCTTGACGGAAACAACACTTCAAGAAGAAACAACGGGAAACCTATTTGCAGTAAAGCTGCAAATATAAACATGATTTTAGGACCATTCCATGGCCAGTTTAAAGCCTACTGCGATATCAGCGTTTATTACTCTCGTCCTTTCACTGCAGTATTTCACCCGTGTCGAGTTCTGACGTCATGCAAGTTTGACGGACACGCTTTCAATTTTGTTATTGACAACAACATATTTATAATTTCGTGATTACTGATCGGAATTTTGAAAACGACACATGCAATCGCGAAAGAGTTTTCTGAAAAACACGATTCTGCAAAAGGTTTTAGTGAAATTTGATTATTATTTTTGTATTTTCAATTTCGATGGCTCTTGTCGAAAAGGTGTTAATCACTGATCGTCCCAAACGAGATCAAAGACTGACGCTGTATATTAATAACACACAGAGAATCTTCTAAGAATATACACGCGCAATCCTAAAATGAAATAAATCAAGTCTTGTTTCAGGTTTTACGAGAGAAATATGTCCAATTGTATCATTGAATCATGTTTAGGTATATGTGGGCGAGACATTTTCTACACGGACAAAATACAGACTAAATAAAATATTTGCCATAATTTTCCGCAGACGTATTTTTGTTTTTGCTTCTTGGGGAAATCCATGCTGATAATACAACGAAGGAGTGTTATCTAATGAGGTCAGAACCGTCAGGTGGTCGGGTCCGACACCGCACCTCGAAGTAAATTTAGTGGGGGTGTCGATTTTACAAGTAATGTAGGCAGCGTACACGGCATGGGCTGTCTGTCTTTAATCCTATAAACAGGGTTAAGGCTTGGTTTTTGAATACCCGTATTTATTTATTTATTTATTTGTTTATTGGTGTTTAAGGTCACATACTTATGCACAATGCGTGGTCGTGACAGTTTTATAGGTGGAGGAAGTACACGGAGAGAACCACCAAGCATCGACGAGCAACTGTCAGCTCCTCAACATTCTAACTCTGTTCAAGCTCCGCTCAAGCAGGGTTACAGAGGGTGAAGACATATGTACCATCGACGTGCAGTATGCCTTAGTACACGGCGTCATCGTGCCCCCATGTCGGCAACCGGGCTAAAGTGCCTTGCCCAAGGACACAACGTGAGTCATCCCGGACGGGGATCGAACTCGGGACCTCTAGCATAAAAGTACAACAGTCTACCACTGAGCCACCACGCTCCCTTGAATACCCTTAACACTATCATACATTATCCCTCATGAATTCTGAGTCTGATAAAAGAGGTTATGTTTACCTATTACACACCCATTTGCTGCCCGAAAACAGCCGATTTTATCAAAATTTTGACGTTTAGCAGCCTGTAGCGGGATTAACAAACGACTAGCGGAATATTCTATCTATGCAATTTGTAAGACCTGCCAATGTCCAATTGTTCTTGAAAATTGCCAACAAGCAGTTTGCGAAATCCACAGAAAATGTAAATTTTAAGCTTTTAAGGGGTATCTCTCCTCATCCAGTCTAAAATAGGTTAAGTTTCATTCTTTTAAATACCCTTACTACTTACAAAACTGATCCTCTGTGAATTCTACGCGCAGTAAAAGAAGTTATATTTCTCTGTTACATATCCATTGGGTGCTCTTGGCGTCTGAAAACAATCCATTTTATCAACATTTTGATGTTTAGCAGCTCGTGGAGAGTTAACGAATGCTCAACGGAATATTTTGTCCATGTAACTTGTAATGTCATATGAAGACCCGTAAATGGCCATTTTTCTTGAAAACTACAAGATGTTTTTAAAGAAATCCAGGGAAAGCATGACATTTTAAGTCTTTGATGGGTACCGCTGTTTAACCAGCCCAAAACGGGTTAAGACCAGCCCTAAAAGGGTTAATGCTTGGTGTGATGAATTCCACTTCCAAAGAAGGAGGTTATGTTTATCTCGCAGGTACACATTGCGTGCAATGGGTGCCCAAGGACAGTCCATTTTCTCAAAATTTCTATGCTTTGCAGCCTCTGGAGAGTTAACTAACGCTTACCGGAATATTTTGTCTATGTAACTTGTAATGTCACTCCAAGACCTGCAAATGGTCAATTTTTCTTGAATACTTACTAGATTTTTTGGAGAAATCCACAGAAAACTGGAATTTTAAGCTTTTAAGGGGTACATCTTAACCAGGCGAAAATGGGTTAAGACCTCGATTTGTGGAATACTCTTACTACTTACTAAATTTTTCTCTGTCAGTTTTGCATCCGGTAAAAGAAGTTATGTATCTCTGTGGCATTCCCATTTGTTGTTGTTGGCGTCCAAAAACAGACTATTTTTTCAAAATGTTGACATTTAGCAGCCCACGGAGGGTTAACAAATGCTTACTGGAATATTTTAGCCATGCAACCGGTAATGTGACTCCAAGACCTATCAATGGCCATTTTCTGTTGAAAACTTACAAGATGTTTGTAACGAAATCCACGGAAAACATGATTTTTTTTTAGCTTTTGATGGGTATCGCTAATAACCACCCCAAAAGGGGTTAACGCTTGGGTTTTTGAATACCCTTATTACTTACAAAAATGGTCCTCAGTGAATTCCACTTCCAACAAAGGAGATTATGTGTAACTCTCGGACATACATTGCGTGCTGTGTGTGTCCGAAAACAGCCCATTTCAACAAAATTATGATGCTTGGCATTCTGTAGAGGGTTAATAAACGCTCAGCGGAATATTGTGTCCATGCCACTTGTAATGTCACATAAAGACCTGCAAGTAGTCAATTTTTCTTGAAAACCTATGGAATGTATTTAGAGAAATCCACAGAAAATGGGAATTTTTAGATTTTAAGGGGTCTCTCTCTTTAGCCTGCCCAAAATGGGTTAAGACTTCGTTTTTTGAATACACTTACTACTTACAAAAATGTTTCCCTATAGATTGTGCGCTCGATAAAAGAAATCACTTTTCTTTGTGGCGTACCCGTTGGGTGCTGTTGGCGTCCAAAAACAGCCCATTTTATCACAATTTTGACTTTTAGCAGCCCGTGGAGGGTTAACAAATGCTCACCGGAGTATTTTGTCCATGCAACTTCTATTGTCACATCAAGGCCTGGGAGTGACATTTTTTTCATGAAAATCTACAAGACGCGTTTAGAGAAATCCACGGAAAACCTGATTTTTTTAGCTTTTTGGGGGTATTGCTGTTTAACCAGCCCAAAATGGGTTAATGCTTGGTTTTTTGAACACCATTATTACTTACAAAAATGATCTCCGGTGAATTCCACTTCAAATAAAGGAAGTTATGTTTATCTCTTGTGTATCGTTTGGGTGCTCTGGGGGCCTGAAACCGGCCCATTTCATCAAAATTTCGATGTTTGGCAGCCTGTGGAGGGTTACCATATGCATCGCCTGATATGTCATGTGTATCAAAGGTCGTGGCACAGACAGGTCTATCAATGATGAAGGTTTAAAAAAAATCTACAAGACGTGTTTCGAGAAAGTGCCGATAAACCCCAATTTTGACAGTTTTTTGCCAATTCTGACGAAATAAGGGTTAAATCGAAAATTCCGCTTCGGTACATTTTTAGATTTTGTGCCCCTCTATGCGTGTGCAAAATTTTGTGAAAATCGGTCCGAAAATGGCTTCGGAATCGTGCGGACAAAATGTGTGGAAAAAAAAAAGCCCGAAAAAAAAAAAAAAACCCAAAAAAAAACCCCAAAAAAAAAGAAAAAATAATAATCCGTAGAAATTCAATAGTCTTTTCCAGAGGGAAAAGCCTAACTAGACTTTATGATTCTGGAGAATCATGGCTTTTCCCGATGAGATTCCTTGATTTTTCATGCCCCCACAGTGTCTGATGAATTGTTCTTAACTGTCTCACTGAAGTTCCTTCATTGATGTTATGAGAAAGGTGATCTCAAATGACTCAGTTTGATAAAAAAAATTGTTTAGGTAAAACCATCATTACCGGTGGAGTGGGTTAATATTAATATCGTCGTCCCACGAGTTAATGGCCGACAAAAGAAGTTATGTTTGTTTGACACATACGCACTGAGTGCTCTGTCTATTTGAAAATGGTCCATTTTATCTCAAATGTATCCAAAATATTGATGTCTGGCAGTTTGTAGAGGGTTAACATGTGCTAACAGGAATATTTATTCATGCAACTTGCAATTCCAAACCCAAAAGTGCGAATGGCCATTTTTACTAAAAATCTACAAGATGTTTTCAGAGAAAGCCATGCGCATACGCTCTTTTCGAATTCGACGTGACGAAATGCGAAATTCGTATCGCTCTTATTAATTATTTATTTATTGGTGTTTAAGGTCACATATTTCTGCACAATGGTTAATCATGACCGTGACAGTTTTACGGGTGGAGGAAGCCGGAGTACCCGGAGAGAACCACCGAGCAACGGCGAGCAACTGTCAGCTCCCCAACATACCAACTCCACACAAGCAGGGTTAGCATTGGTTGAAGACAGGTGCACCATCGACGTGCAGTACGCCTTAGTACCGTGCCCCCACGTGGGCAATGGGAGTGAAGTGTCTTGCCCAAGGACACAACGCGGTTGCCACAGGTGGGATTCGAACCGAGGACCTCTCGGCTTGCAGCCTGCACCTCTACCTACTGAGCCACCGCGCCCCCTCGTATCGCCCTTCATGGAAAGTGATGCCGCAACTATCCATGAACAACGAGTGAAAATTTCATGGAAATCTGCCTAGAATTGGCTGGGATATAGTGTTTTGAAAAGAGGAGGTAACTGTTTGAATTTGGTCCTTCCTTTTCAAGCCAGTTCGAAAAAAGATGTCGTGAATGGGCGCAGACTCCTTTAGTGCCCTCCCCCCCCCCCCCCCCCCCCCCTCTGGAGTAAGTCCACTTAAATGTTACAATTGTGTGTGACTGGTGGAGAGTTGGCTGTAAATGGAAGTTGCTTCTTTAAGACCGCCACCCAGGGATCCAAACACAACCTTTAAACCAAAGAGAATCGTCAGAAGTTTAAAGTGAAAAGAAATTGGCGGTGATTGGGTTTCTGGTACTGGACATTAAAATAGCACTTCTGACATACACGAACCGTGTCCAGACCGCTGGAGGTAGCGACTTGAAATTTTCAGAACTTGTTCGACGAACCCTGGCCGACATTTTGGGATCTGTTAGTTTAAACATATTTATTTGCCAACAAAAGCATAGCAAAAGGATTGGAGGACAAATGCTCAACACTTAGCAAACCCTCCTCTCCATTACATATAACATTTAATAATATAATTATTGTAATAATGGTAGCAATTAAATAATGTACAAAACTTTACTAATAGATTTACACTTATATTTTCTGCCAAATAAAAATAGGCAAGAGAGAGAGACAGAGAGAGAGAGAGAGAGAGGAAGAAGAAGAAAAAAGAAGAAGTAAGGCTCACAGTGAAGGGGCAGAGATTTCCACTGATAAATGTTGCTCAAACTCCTACGGAAGTGTTCCATTACAATGGCTAAACAAGAGGGATCTGTTTGGAGCGTCCGGACCGCCTGGAAAACACCACGCATCGCTTGGAATGTGAGAGTACTATTCGTCCCGACTCTGTCAGTTTAGAATGGACATGGGCAGTGTTGTAGGCGACTGTAGAGCTGCGATTGAGCATAACGTTCCAGGTTTCGGTGCCTCATTGCCTTACCGACTCCAAGGTATGATTGTTTGTCTCAATATCGTCCTTACTACTTGTAGTTTATACCGTTGCCATACTTGAATGTAGCCTCTTGCCGTTTTCGAGACTTTCGACCCAGAACGCCGCCAAGGTGGGGAAGTGCGGGGGAGGGGGGGCTGCAGCGGCGGGGGGGGGGGGGGTTGTATCCTGACACTCTCTTTAAACCTTAGATAATCCGCAGAAGTTGAAGTGAAAAGAAATCGACGGTGAGTATGTTTTTTGGCGGGAAACGATTAACGAAAATTTGCCAGTTAGACATTCAAATTGCACTTCACACAAACACGAACCGTGTCCAGACCGCTGAAGGCAGCGACTTCTGATTTTCAGAACTTGTTCTACGCACCCTGGCCGACATTTTGGCATCTGTTGCAAGTGTCGATACCGCGTGGAGAACACCATGCATCGCGTGGAAAGTGAGAGTACTATTCGTCCCGACTCTATCAGTTTGGAAAGGAATTGGGCACTATTGTAGACTACTGTAGAGCAGCGATTAAGTATAAAGCCGGAGTTTTTTTGTGCCAAATTGCCTAACCGGCTCCAAGGTACGATCTTTCGTCTGTACATCGCCCAGATCGCCTGTAGTTTATAGCGTTACCATACGTTGAAGTAGCCTTTTGTCATTTTCGCCACTTTCTACCGAGATTTGAGGGTACCTTCCTTCAACCCCAATGTACAGCGAAATCTAGCCATGCTCACAACCACGCCCTCTCCCCGTCGGCCCGGGTGCTTCTAAAGATAGAAAGGTCAATGGGGAGGGGCAGGTGTACTTGGTGTAAAAACAGCAGGGGGGGCACGTGTCCTAGGTAAAAGAAACAGCAGGGGACAGGTGTCCTAGGTAAAATAAACAGTGGGGGGGGGGGGAGGAGGGCAGATGCCCCCGCTAGTTAATTTTAATAGCAGGCAGTTGTTCATGGGGCAGGTGTCCAATCCTATTGCGCAGGTTCCAAATTTTCTATGGTACTTGGCCTTGACGGAAACAACATTTCAACAAGAAACAACGGGAATCCTATTTGTAGTAAAGCTGCAAATATAAACCTGATTTTAGGACCATTCCATGGACAGTTTAAAGCCTACTGCGATATCAGCGTTTCTTACTCTCCGCAGTATTTCACCCGAGTCGAGTGCTGACGTCATGCAAGTTTGACGGACACGCTTTCAATTTTGTTATTGACAACAACATATTTATAATTTCGTGATTACTGATCGGAATTTTGAAAACTACACACACAATCGCGAAAGAGTTTTCTGAAAAACACGATTCTGCAAAAGGTTTTAGTGAAATTTGATTATTTTTTTTTTATTTTCAACTTCGATGGCTCTTGTCGAAAAGGTGCTAATCACTGATCGTCCCAAACGAGATCAAAGACTGACGCCGTATATTAATAACATACAGAGAATCTTCTAAGAATATACACGCGCAATTCTAAAATGCAATAAATCAAGTCTTTTTTCAGGTTTTACGAGAGAAATATGTCCAATTGTATCATTGAATCATGTTTAGGTATATGTGGGCGAGACATTTTCTATACGGACAAAATACAGATTAAATAAAATATTTGCCATTATTTTCCGCAGACGTATTTTTGTCTTTGCTTCTTAGGGAAATCCATGCTGCTAAATACAACGAAGAAGTGTTATCTAATGAGGTCAGAACCGTCAGGTGGTCGATCCGACACCGCACCTCGAAGAAGATTTAGTGGGGGTGTCGATTTTACAAGTAATGTAGGCAGCGTACACGGCATGGGCTGTCTGTCTTTAATCCTATAAACAGGGTTAAGGCTTGATTTTTTGAATACCCTTATTTATTTATTGATTTATTGATTTATTGATTTATTGATTTATTTATTTATTTATTTATTTATTTATTTATTTATTTATTGGTGTTTAAGGTCACATACTTATGCACAATGGCTAATCGTGACCGTGACAGTTTTTTTGGTGGAGGAAGCCGGAGTACCCGGAGAGAACCACCAAGCATCGACGAGCAAATGTCAGCTCCTCAACATTCTAACTCTGTTCAAGCTCCGCTCAAGCAGAGTTACAGAGGTTGAAGACATATATACCATCGACGTTCAGTATGCCTTAGTACACGGCGTCATCGTGCTCCCATGTCGGCAACCGGGCTACTTAACGCCAATTATCCAAATGGGAGCACGATGCCGCCGTGTACAAAGGCGTACTGCACGTCGATGGTACGCATGTCTTCAACCAATATAACCCTGCCTGTGCTGCAGTGCGGAGTTACGATGTTGGGGAGCTGGCAGCTGCTCGTCGTTGACTGGTGGTTCTCTCCGGATACTCCGGCTTCCTCCATCCGTAGAACTGTCACGGTCATGATTGGCCGTTGTGCAAATATTATCATGCACTGTAGTGTGGAATATGAAGTGAGACGTACCTTTCAATGTGTGTTTGGTTGGAGAAAGAGAGAGGGGAAGGGGTGGGGGGTGGTAAGATCGGTAATATTGTTGGGATAAATCTACCGATGGCGTTGGACACCATGGAATTGACAGCCCATTTTCTGAAAATGTCTATGCTTGGCAGCCTCTGGAGGGTTAGCAAATGCTTACCGAAATATTTTGTCCATGCAACTTGTAATGTCACTCCAAGACCTGCGAATGCAAACTTTTTGTTGAAAATCTTTTTGAGAAATCTACAGAAAACTGGAATTTTAAGCTTTTAGGGGTATATCTCCTTAACTAGCCAAAAATGGGTTAAGACCTTGATTTTTGAATACACTTACTACTTACAAAAATGTTTCCCTGGCAGCTTTGCGTCCGGTAAAAGAAGTTATTTTTCTCTGTTGCCTTCTCATTTGATGTTGTTGGTGTCCAAAAATGGACTATTTTTTCAGAATTTTGACTTTTAGCAGTTCATAAAGGGTTAACCAATGCTTACCAGAATAATTTATCCATTCAAGTGGTAATGTGACACCAAGACCTATCAATGGCCATTTTTTGTTGAAAACCCTACCAGATGTTTGTAAAGAAATCCAGGGAAAACATAAATTTTTAAGCCTTTGATGGGTATCACTATTAACAACAACAAAAGGGGTTAACGCTTGGTTTTTTGAATACCCTTATTACTTACAAAAATGGTCCTTGGTGAATTCCACTTCCGACAAAGGAGATTAAGTTTATTTCTCAGGTACACGTCGGGAGCTGTGGGTGTCCAAAAACAGCCCATTTCAACAAAATTACGATGTTTGATAGCCTGCAGAGGGTTAATAAACGCTCACCGGAATATTTTGTCCATGCAGCTTGTAATGTCACACTAAGACCTGCGAGTAGTCATTTTTTCTTGAAAACCTACAGGATATTTTTAGCTAAATCCACAGAAAATGGGAATTTTAAGATTTTAAGGGGTCTCTCTCTTTAGCTTTGCCAAAATGGGTTAAGACTTCGACCTTTGAATACCCTTACTACTTACAAAAATGTTTCCATATAGATTGTGCGCTCGATAAAAGAAAGCACTTTTCTTTGTGGCGTACCCGTTGGGTGCTGTTGGCGTCCAAAAACAGCCCATTTTATCACAATTTTGACTTTTAGCAGCCCGTGGAGGGTTAACAAATGCTCACCGCAGTATTTTGTCCACGCAGCATCTATTGCCACATCAAGGCCTGGGAGTGACAAATTTTTCTAGAAAATCTACAACACTCATTTAGAGAAATCCACGGAAAACCTGAATTTTTTAGCTTTATGGGGGTATTGCTGTTTAACCAGCCCAAAACGGGTTAACGCTTGCTTTTTTGAACACCCTTATTACTTACAAAAATGATCTCCGGTGAATTCCACTTCCAATAAAGGAAGTTATGTTTATCTCTCGTGTATCGTTTGGGTGTTCTGGGGGCCTGAAACCGGCCCATTTCATCAAAATTTCGATGTTTGGCAGCCTGTGGAGGGTTACCATATGCATCGCCTGATATGTCATGTGTATCAAAGGTCATGGCACAGACAGGTCTATCAATGATGAAGGTTTAAAAAAAATCTACAAGACGTGTTTCGAGAAAGTGCCGATAAACCCCAATTTTGGCAGTTTTTTGCCAATTCCGACGAAAAAAGGGTTAAATCGAAAATTCCGCTTCGGTACATTTTTAGATTTTGTGCCCCTCTATGCGTGTGCAAAATTTCGTGAAAATCGGTTCGAAAATGGCTTCTGAATCGTACGGACAAAATGTGTGGAAAAAAAAAAAAAAAAAAAAAAAACCCCAAAAAAAATAATAATCCGTAGAAAAACAATAGTCTTTTCCAGAGGGAAAAGCCTAAACCCCCCCCCCCCCCCCCCCCCCCCAAAAAAAAAATAATAACCCGTAGAAAAACAATAGTCTTTTCCAGAGGGAAAAGCCTAAAAACTAGACTTTATGATTCTGGAGAATCATGGCTTTTCCCGATGAGATTCCATGATTTTTCATGACCCCACAGTGTCTGATGAATTGTTTTTAACTGTCTCACTGGTGAAGTTCCTTCATTGATGTTATGAGAAAGGTGAGTATAGTAGTCTCAAATGACTCAGTTTGATAAAAAAAATTGTTGCGGCTAAAAACCATCACTAACGGTGGAGTGGGTTAATGTCAATATCGTCGTCCAACAAGTTAATGACCGACAAAAGGAGTTATGTTTGTTTGACACATACCCATGTAGAGCTGTGGCTATTTGAAAATGGTCCATTTTATCTCAAATGTATCCAAAATACTGATGTCTGGCAGCTTGTAGAGGGTTAACAAGTGCTAACAGGAATATTCATTCATGCAACTTGTAATGTCACACCAAGAACTGCGAATGGCCATTCTTTCTTTAAAATCTACAAAATGTTTTCAGAGAAATCCAGGGAGAACATGAATTTTAAGCTTTTGATGGGTATCATTGTTTATCCAGCCCAAAACGCGTTAAGTGTTGTTTTTTGAATACTCTTATTACTTCCAAAAATAATTCTCAGTGAATTCTACTTCCACTTATTTTGATCTCTCGTCTCAAATTCGGGTGCTGTGGGTATGCAAACACAGCCCATTTTATCAACATTTTGATGTTTGAGAACCTGCATAGGGTTAACAAATGCTTACAGGAATATTTTGTACATGCAACTTGTAATGTCACACTAAGATCAGAGAATGGCCATTTTTTCTTGAAAATCTACGGCATGTTTTTAAAGAAATCCTCAGATAACACAAATGTTTAACCTTTTGAGGGGTATCTCCCTGTAACCAGCTCTAAAGGGTTAATGCTTGGTTTTGTGAATACCTTCATTACTTACAAAAATGATCGACGGTGAATTCCACTTCCAATGAAGGAGGTTATGTTTATCTCGTAGGTACACATTTGGTGTTATGGTTACCCAAGAACAGCCCATTTTCTCCAAATGTCTATGCTTGGCAGCCTCTGGAGGGTTAACAAATGTTTACCGAAACATTTTGTTCATGCTTGTAATGTCACTCGAAGACCTGCGAATGGTCAATTGTTCTTGATTTTTTTTTTGTTGAGAAATCCATAGAAAACTGGAATTTTAAGCTTTTAAGGGGTATATCTCCTTAACCAGTCAAAAATGGGTTCAGACCTCGATTTTTGAATCCATTTACTACTTACAAAAATGTTTCCCTGTCAGTTTTGCGTCCGGTAAAAGAAGTTACGTTTCTCTGTTGCATTCCCTTTTGATGTTGTTGTTGTTCAAAAACAGGCTATTTTTTCAAAATTTTGACATTTAGCAGCCCATGGTGGGTTAACAAATGCTTGCCGGAATAATTTATCCAATCACCTGGTAATGTGACACCATGACCTATCAATGGCCATTTTCTCTTGAAAACGCTACCAGATGTTTGTAAAGAAATCCAGGGAAAACATAAATTTTTAAGGCTTTGATGGGTATCACTATTAACAACCACAAAAGGGGTTAACGCTTGGTTTTTTGAATACCCTTATTACTTACACAAATGGTCCTCGGTGAATTCCACTTCCAACAAAGGAGATTATGGGTAATTCCCAGGTACACGTTGGGTGTTGCGCATGTCTGAAAACAGCCCATTTCAACAAAATTACGATGCTTGGCAGTCTGTAGAGGGTTAATAAACATCCATGATTTTTTATGACCCTGGAGTGTCTGAAGAATTGTTTTTAATTGTATCATTAAAGTATTTTTATTGATGTCTTGAGAAAAGTGGGTATAATAGTCTCAAATGACCCAGTGTGATAAAAGAACGTTTTGGTTAAATCATCATTGTCTGTGGAGAGGGTTAATATTAATATCAGCGTCTGAGAATCAGCGTCTAATGTAAATAGCCCATTGTATCTCAAATTTACCTAAAATTTCGATAGTTGACGGTTTGTGGAGGGTTAATGAAGGCTTGCGAGAACACTTCTTCTCCAGGGTTTATTTGTTCTTAAAAATCTTTAAGAACCAGTTGAAGATATCCACAGAAAATGTGAACTTTAAATTCTTGAGCATGTCATGTATAGTCCCTGTATCAATTATCTCCTATTAGACCACAGTTGTTATGCATGATTATGTCATTTTTTCACACCTTGCAGAGCTCACCTATCAGCTGTCTGTTAATAGCAGAAGTAAATTTCTCTCCAATTGGTTTTTCCCCGTAGGATTAGTTTTATTCATTACAATGAAGATATCCATACAAACAACGACAAACATGAAGTTATAAACTACCATAATTACATACGAAAATAGGAAGTGTTGTTTGTACATATGTGTAGATAAAATATACCCTGGGACGGAGAAGGGGAGTATTACCGTCTTACAAACTAGTATATATCTAGCCCCACTGCCGGGGGAATGTTGGCGAGATGCACCACTGCATTTGATAACCTACAGAGTAGTAAATATACCTGCCCCCCCCCCCTTTCCATGTTGGGGATCCCCACCTTTTATTGTACGGTTCCTTAGGCACAACATAGCGTCAGTAAGATGGATATATACTGCCACGTCGCCACTCTGGGGCGGAGGATGGGCAGTGTATAGCCGTTTTACACACTATTATATACCTGGACCCACTGTCGGGGAAACGCTATAGTGCTAACACTATTTGATATTATAAGTAACTGATCCCATTGTAGCTAACGTTATTTACTGCTTTCTTATCATGCAGTGGCAGAGCGGTGGCATTGTGGTAGCCGGTTCTCGTCAGATCACCGAAGTTAAGCAACGTTGAGCCTGGTTAATCATTGGATGGGTGGCCGTCTGAGCGATCAATTCGGACTCCCATGCTGTGTCCTTGGGCAAGGCACTTAACTCTGATTCTCCATATGGGAGCACGATGCCGCCATGTACTAAGGCGTACTGCACGTCGACGGTACGCATGTTTCAACCAATCTAACCCTGCCTGTGCTGCAATTCGGAGTTACGATGTTGGGAAGCTGGCAGCTGCTCGTCGCTGCTCGGTGGTTCTCTCCAGGTACTGCGGCTTCCTCCTCCCGTCGATTAGCCATTGTGCATAAGTATATGCCCTTAAACACCAATAAATAAATAATAAATGACATCATGCAGGGCAGTGTGGAATACGAGGTGAGGCGTACCTTTTAATGTGTGTTTGGTTGGAGAAAGAGGCCGGGGGAGGTGGTAACCTTGGTAATTTTGTTTGGATAAATCGACCGCTGGCGACCGATGAAGCGGGACACGGTAAGAGTGGAACTTATGGGCGGTTATTCTTGATAATAAATAAATATACACTTACTTTTGAGTTCATACAAGGTGAGTATAGAAGTCTCAAATGAGAATAGCCAATATTTGTCTTGAAAACCTACGAGAGGCTTTTAGAGAAATCCTCGGAAAATGTGAATTTTTAACCTTTTGAGGGGTATCGCTCTGTAACCAGCCCAAAACGGATTAATGCTTGGTTTTGTGAATACCTTCATTACTTACAAAAATGATCCTCAGTGAATTTCACTTCCAATGAGAAAGGTTATGTTTATCACGCAGGTACACATTGGGTGTTATGGGTGCCCCAAACAGCCCATTTTCTCAAAATGTCTATACTTTCCAGGCTCTGGAGGGTTCATAATTGCTTACTGGAATATTTTGTCCATGCTTTTTGTAATGTCACTCAAAGACCTGCAAATGGTCAATTTTTCTTGAAAACGTGCTAGATTTTGTGGAGAAATCCACAGAAAACGGGAATTTTAAGCTTTTGAGGGGTATATCTCCTTAACCAGTCGACAATGGGTTAAGACCTCGATTTTTGAATATCCTTACTACTTACAAAAATGTTTCTCTATCAGTTTTGCGTCCAGTAAAAGAAGTTACGTTTCTTTGTGGCATTTCCATTTGATGTTGTTAGTGTCCAAAAACAGACTATTTCTTCAAAATTTTTGACATTTAGCAGCCCATGGAGGGTTAACAAATACCTACCAGAATAATTTATCTATGCAACTGGTAATGTGATACCAAGACCTATCAACGGCCATTTTCTCTTGAAAACCCTACAAGATGTTTGTAAAGAAATCCAGCGAAAACGATTTTTAAGCTTTCGATGGGTATCCCTGTTAACCTCCCCAACAGGGGTTAACGCTTGGTTTTTTAATACCCTTATTACTTACAAAAATGGTCCTCTGTGAATTCCACTTCCATCAAAGGTGATTATGTTTATCTCTCGTGTATACATTGGGTGCTGTACGTGTCCAAAAACAGCCCATGTCAACAAAATTACGATACTTGGCAGCTTGTAGATGGTTAATAAACGCTCACCGGAGTATTTTGTCCCTACAACTTGTAATGTCACATAAAGACCTACGAATAGTTAATTTTTCTTGAAACCCTACAAGTTACTGTTAGGGAAATTCACAGAAAATGGGAATTTAAAGCTTTTAAGGGATATCTCTCTTAGCCTACCCAAAATGGGTTAAGACTTCGACTTTTGAATACCCTTACTACTTACAAAAATGTTTCTGTATAAATTGTACACTCGATAAAAGGAGGCGCTTTTCTTTGTGGTGTACCCATTGGGTGCTGTTGGTGTCCAAAAACTGCCAATTTTATCACAATTTTGATGTTGAGGAGCCCTGGGAGGATTAACTAATGCTGACCGGAATATTTTGTCCATGCAACTTGTAATGTCACACCAAGACCTGCGAATAGCCGATTTTTTCTTGAAAACCTACGAGTTGTTTTTAGAGAAATCCGCAGAAAGAGGGTATTTTAAGGTTTTAATGGGTATCTCTCTTTAACCAGCCGAAAATGGGTTAAGACGTCGAATTTTGAATACCCTTACCACTTTCAAAAATATTTTCCGATCAATTTTGCGTCCGATAAATGAAGGCCACTTTCTCTGTGGTATACCGTTTGGGTGCTGTTGGTGTCCAAAAACAGCCCATTTTATCACAATTTTTACGTTTAGCAGCTCGGGGAGGGTTAACGAATGCTGACCGGAATATTTTGTCCATGCAACTTGTAATGTCACAACAAGACCTGGGAGTGACAAATATTTCCTGAAAATCTACAAGACTCGTCTAGAGAAATCCACGGAAAACATGAAGTTTTGAGCTTTTGGGGGGAATTGCTGTTTAACCAGCCCAAAACGGGTTAACGCTTGGATTTTTGAACACCCTTATTACTTACAAAAATGATCCCCGGTGAATTCCACTTCCAATAAAAGCAGTTATGTGTATCTATCGTGTTTCGTTTGGGTGCTGTGGGGGCCCGAAAACAGCCCATTTCATCAAAATTTCGATGTTTGGCAGCCAGTGGAGGGTTACCATATGCATCGCCTGATATGTCGTGTGTACCAAAGGTCGTATCACAGGCAGGTCTACCAATGATGAATGTTTGAAAAAAAATCTACAAGACGTGTTTCGAGAAAGTGCCGATAAACCCCAATTTTGACAGTTTTTTGCCAATTCTGACGCAATAAGGGTTAAATCGAAAAATCCGCTTTGGTACATTTTTAGATTTTGTGCCCCTCTATGTGTGTGCAAAATTTTGTGAAAATCGGTTCGAAAATGGCTTCTGAATCGTATGGACAAAATGTGTGGAAACCCCCCCCCCCCCCCCCCCCCCCAAAAAAAAAAAAAAAAATAATCCGTAGAAAAACAATAGTCTTTTCCAGAGGGAAAAGCCTAAAAAAAATAATAATCCGTAGACAAACAATAGTCTTTTTCAGAGGGAAAAGCCTAAGTAGACTTTATGATTCTGGAGAATCATGGCTTTTCCCGATGAGATTCCTTGATTTTTCATGCCCCCACTGTGTCTGATGAATTGTTTTTAACTGTCTCACTGAAGTTCTTTCATTGATGTTATGAGAAAGGTGGTTATAGTAGTCTCAAATGACTCAGTTTTATAAAAAAATTGTTTAGGTAAAAACCGGCATTAATGGTAGAGTGGGTTAATATCAATATCGTCGTCCCACAAGTTAATGACCGACAACAGGAGTTATGTTTGTTTGACACATACCCTTTGAGTGCTCTGTCTATTTGAAAATGGTCCATTTTATCTCAAATGTATCCAAAATATTGATGTCTGGCAGATTGTAGAGGGTTAACATGTGCTAACAGGCATATGTATTCATGCAACTTGCAATTTCAAACCAAAAAGTGCGAATGGCCATTTTTACTTAAAGTCTATAGATGTTTTCAGAGAAATCCATGCGCATGCGCTCTTTTCGAATTCGACGTGACGAAATGCAAAATTCGTATCGCTCTTCATGGAAAGTGATGCCGCAACTATCCATGAACAACGATTGAAAATTTCATGGAAATCTGCCTAGAATTGGTTGGGATATAGCGTTTTGAAGAGAGGAGGTAACTGTTTGAATTTGGTCCTTCCTTTTCAAGCCAGTTCGAAAAAAGACGTCGTGAATGGGCGCAGACTCCTTTAGAGCCCCCCCCCCCCCCCCCTTCTCTCTCTGTAAATGGAAGTTGCTTCTTTAAGACCGCCACCCAGGGATCCCAACACAACCTTTAAACCTAAGAGAATCGTCAGAAGTTTAAAGTGAAAAGAAAATGGCGGTGATTGGGTTTCTGGCAGGCAGGAAAAGATTGACGAAGATTTGCATATTGGACATTAAAATAGCACTTCTGACATACACGAACCGTGTCCAGACCGCTGGAGGCAGCGACTTGAAATTTTCAGAACTTGTTCTACGAACCCTGGCCGACATTTTGGGATCTGTTTGGAGCGTCCGAGCCGCCTGGAAAACACCAAGCATCGCTTGGAATGAGAGAGTACTATTCGTCCCGACTTTATCAGTTCAGAATGGACATGGGCAGTGTTGTAGACGACTGTGGAGCTGCGATTGAGCATAAAGTCCCAGGTTTCGGTGCCTCATTGCCTAAGCGGCTCCATTGTATGATTTTTTGTCTCAATATCGTCCTTACTACTTGTAGTTTATACCGTTGCCGTACGTTAATGTAGCCTCTTGCCATTTTCGAGACTTTCAACCCAGAACGCCGCCAAAGTGAGGAAGTGCGGGGGGTGGGGTGGGGGGGGCTGTAGCGGCGAAGGGGGGGGGGGGTGTCCTGACACTATCTTTAAACCTTAGATAATCGGAAGAAGTTGAAATGAAAAGAAATCGACGGTGAGTAGGTGTTTTGGCGGGAAACGATTAACGAAAATTTGCCAATTTGACATTAAAATTGCACTTCTCACAAACACGAACCGTGTCCAGCCCGCCGAAGGCAGCGACTTCTAATTTTCAGAACTTGTTCTACGCACCCTGGCCGACATTTTGGCATCTGTTGCAAGTGTCGAGACCGCGTGGAGAACACCACGCATCGCGTGGAAAGTGAGAGTACTATTCGTCCCGACTCTATCAGTTTGGAATGGAATTGGGCACTATTGTAGACTACTGTAGAGCAGCGATTGAGCATAAAATCGGAGTTGTTTGTGCCAAATTACCTAACCGGCTCCAAGGTATGATCTTTCGTCTGTACATCCCCCAGATCGTCTGAAGTTTATACCGTTACCATATGTTGAAGTAGCCTTTTGTCATTTTCGCCACTTTCGACCCAGATTTGAGGGTACCTTCCTTCAGCGAAATCCAGCCATGCTCACAACCACGCCCTCTCCCCGTCGGCCCGGGTGCTTCTAAAAATAGAAAGGTCAATGGGGAGGGGCCCGTTAGCAAACAAACGGGGGCAGGTGTAGTTGGTGAAAAACAGCAGGGGGGGGCACGTGTCCTAGGTAAAAGAAACAATAGGGGGCAGGTGTCCTAGGTAAAAAAAAAAACAGCAGGAAGGCGGGAGGGGGGGGGGGTGCAGATGTCCCCGCTAA
The DNA here is from genome assembly GCA_031216915.1 of Pictodentalium vernedei. NCBI lineage: Eukaryota > Metazoa > Mollusca > Scaphopoda > Dentaliida > Dentaliidae > Pictodentalium > Pictodentalium vernedei. Next base: position 363,022,139 of record CM062295.1, on the reverse strand, counting down.
TTAATTTTAATAACAGGCAGGTGTTCATGGGGCAGGCCCACTGCTCGGTGTTCCAAATTTTCTATGGTACTTGGCCTTGACGGAAACAATACTTCAACAAGAAACAACGGGAAACCTATTTGCAGTAAAGCTGCAAATATAAACATGATTTTAGAAGCATTCCATGGCCAGTTTAAAGCCTACTGCGATATCAGCGTTTATTACTCTCGTCCTTTCACTGCATCACTGCATTATTTCACCCGAGTCGAGTTCTGACGTCATGCAAGTTTGACGGACATGCTTTCAATTTTGTTATTGACAACAACATATTTATAATTTCGTGATTACTGATCGGAATTTTGAAAACGACACATGCAATCGCGAAAGAGTTTTCTGAAAAACACGATTCTGCAAAAGGTTTTAGTGAAATTTGATTATTTTTTTTTATTTTCAATTTCGACGGCTCTTGTCGAAAAGGTGTTAATCACTGATCGTCCCAAACGAGATCAAAGACTGACGCTGTATATTAATAACACACAGAGAATCTTCTAAGAATATACACGCGCAATCCTAAAATGAAATAAATCAAGTCTTTTTTCAGGTTTTACGAGAGAAATATGTCCAATTGTATCATTGAATCATGTTTAGGTATATGTGGGCGAGGCATTTTCTATACGGACAAAATACAGACTAAATAAAATATTTGCCATTATTTTCCGCAGACGTATTTTTGTCTTTGCTTCTTGGGGAAATCCATGCTGATAATACAAAGAAGGAGTGTTATCTAATGAGGTCAGAACCGTCAGGTGGTCGGGTCAGACACCGCACCTCGAAGTAGATTTAGTGGGGGTGTCGATTTTACAAGTAATGTAGGCAGCGTACACGGCATGGGCTGTCTGTCTTTAATCCTATAAACAGGGTTAAGGCTTGGTTTTTGAATACCCTTATTTATTTATTTATTTATTTATTTATTTATTTATTTATTTATTTATTTATTTATTTATTTATTTATTTATTTATTTGTTTATTGGTGTTTAAGGTCACATATTTATGCACAATGGCTAATCGTGGTCGTGACAGTTTTATAGGTGGGGGAAGCCGGAGTACACGGAGAGAATCACCAAGCATCGACGAGCAACTGTCAGCTCCTCAACATTCTAACTCTGTTCAAGCTCCGCTCAAGCAGGGTTACAGAGGGTGAAGACATATGTACCATCGACGTGCAGTATGCCTTAGTACACGGCGTCATCGTGCCCCCATGTCGGCAACCGGGCTAAAGTGCCTTGCCCAAGGACACAACGTGAGTCGTCCCGGACGGGGATCGGACTCGGGACCTCTAGCATAGAAGTACAACAGTCTACCACTGAGCCACCACGCTCCCTTGAATACCCTTAACACTATCATACATTATCTCTCATGAATTCTGAGTCTGATAAAAGAGGTTATGTTTACCTATTACATACCCATTTGCTGCCCGAAAACAGCCGATTTTATCAAACTTTTGACGTTTAGCAGCCTGTAGCGGGATTAAGAAACGACTAGCGGAATATTCTATCTATGCAATTTGTAAGACCTGCCAATGTCCAATTGTTCTTGAAAATCGCCAACAAGCAGTTAGCGAAATCCATAGAAAATGTAAATTTTAAGCTTTTAAGGGGTATCTCTCCTTATCCAGTCTAAAATAGGTTAAGTTTCATTCTTTTAAATACCGTTACTACTTACAAAACTGATCCTCTGTGAATTCTACGCGCAGTAAAAGAAGTTATATTTCTCTGTTACATATCCATTGGGTGCTTTTGGTGTCTGAAAACAATCCATTTTATCAACATTTTGATGTTTAGCAGCTCGTGGAGAGTTAACGAATGCTCAACGGAATATTTTGTCCATGTAACTTGTAATGTCACATGAAGTCCCGTGAATGGCCATTTTTTCTTGAAATCTACAAGATGTTTTTAAAGAAATCCAGGGAAAGCTCGAAATTTTAAGTCTTTGATGGGTATCGTTGTTTAACCAGCCCAAAACGGGTAAAGACCAGCCCTAAATGGGTTAATGTTTGGTCTGATGAATTCCACTTCCAAAGAAGGAGGTTATGTTTATCTCGCAGGTACACATTGCGTGCAATGGGTGCCCAAGGACAGTCCATTTTCTCAAAATTTCTATGCTTTACAGCCTCTGGAGAGTTAACTAACGCTTACCGGAATATTTTTTTGTCTATGTAACTTGTAATGTCACTCCAAGACCTGCAAATGGTCAATTTTTCTTGAATACTTACTAGATTTTTTGGAGAAATCCACAGAAAACTGGAATTTTAAGCTTTTAAGGGGTACATCTTAACCAGGCGAAAATGGGTTAAGACCTCGATTTTTTGAATACCCTTACTACTTACTAAATTTTTCTCTGTCAGTTTTGCATCCGGTAAAAGAAGTTATGTATCTCTGTGGCATTCCCATTTGTTGTTGTTGGTGTCCAAAAACAGACTATTTTTTCAAAATGTTGACATTTAGCAGCCGATGGAGGGTTAACAAATGCTTACTGGAATATTTTATCCATGCAACCGGTAATGTGACTCCAAGACCTATCAATGGCCATTTTCTGTTGAAAACTTACAAGATGTTTGTAACGAAATCCACGGAAAACATGATTTTTTTTTACCTTTTGATGGTATCGCTAATAACCACCCCAAAAGGGGTTAACGCTTGGGTTTTTGAATACCCTTATTACTTACAAAAATGGTCCTCAGTGAATTCCACTTCCAACAAAGGAGATTATGTGTAACTCTCGGACATACATTGCGTGCTGTGTGTGTCCGAAAACAGCCCATTTCAACAAAATTATGATGCTTGGCATTCTGTAGAGGGTTAATAAACGCTCAGCGGAATATTTTGTCCATGCCACTTGTAATGTCCCACAAAGACCTGCAAGTAGTCAATTTTTCTTGAAAACCTATGGAATGTATTTAGAGAAATCCACAGAAAATGGGAATTTTTAGATTTTAAGGGGTCTCTTTCTTTAGCCTGCCCAAAATGGGTTAAGACTTCGTTTTTTGAATACCCTTACTACTTACAAAAATGTTTCCCTATAGATTGTGCGCTCTATAAAAGAAATCTCTTTTCTTTGTGGCGTACCCGTTGGGTGCCGTTGGCGTCCAAAAACAGCCCATTTTACAATTTTGACATTTAGCAGCCCGTGGAGGGTTAACAAATGCTCACCGAAGTATTTTGTCCATGCAACTTCTGTTGTCACAACAAGGCCTGGGAGTGACAATTTTTTCATGAAAATCTACAAGACTCGTTTAGAGAAATCCACGGAAAACCTGAATTTTTTAGCTTTTTGGGGGTATTGCTGTTTAACCAACCCAAAACGGGTAAGCTTGGTTTTTTGAACACCATTATTACTTACAAAAATGATCTCCGATGAATTCCACTTCCAATAAAGGAAGTTATGTTTACCTCTCGGGTATCGTTTGGGTGCTCTGGGGGCCTGAAACCGGCCCATTTTATCAAAATTTCGATGTTTGGCAGCCTGTGGAGGATTACCATATGCATCGCCTGATATGTCATGTGTATCAAAGGTCGTGGCACAGGCAGGTCTATCAATGATGAAAGTTTAAAAAAAATCTACAAGACGTGTTTCGAGAAAGTGCCGATAAACCCCAATTTTGGCTGTTTTTTGCCAATTCTGACGAAATAAGGGTTAAATCGAAAATTCCGCTTCGGTACATTTTTAGATTTTGTGCCCCTCTATGCGTGTGCAAAATTTCGTGAAAATCGGTTCGAAAATGGCTTCTGAATCGTACGGACAAAATGTGTGGAAAAAAAAAAAAAAACCCAAAAAACTAGACTTTATGATTCTGGAGAATCATGGCTTTTCCCGATTAGATTCCATGATTTTTCTTGACCCCACAGTGTCTGATGAATTGTTTTTAACTGTCTCACTAAAGTTCCTTCATTGATGTATCAGAAAGGTGAGTATAGTAGTCTCAAATGACTCGGTTTGGGTTTGATAAAAAAATGTTTATGTAAAACCCATCATTAATGGTAGAATGGGTTAATATCAATATCAATGTTTCCCTATAAGTTTTGCGTCCGGTAAAAGGAGTTACGTTTCTCTGTGGCATTTCAATTTGATGTTGTTGGTGTCCAAAAACAGACTATTTTCTCATTTTTTTTACATTTAGCAGCCCATGAAGGGTTAACAAATGCCTACAAGAATAATTGATCCATGCAACTGGTCATATGACACCAAGACCTATCAACGGCCATTGTCTCTTGAAAACCCCACAAAATGTTTGTAGAAATCCAGGGAAAACGATTTTTTAAGCTTTTGATGGGTATCCCTGTTAACCTCCCTAACAGGCAGGGGTTAACGCTTGGCTTTTTAAATACCTTTATTACTTACAAAAATGGTCCTCTGTGAATTCCACTTCAAACAAAGGAGATTATGTTTATCTCTCATGTATACATTAGGTGCTGTGCGTGTCTGAAAACAGTCCCATGTTAACAACATTACGATGCTTGGCAGCTTGTAGATGGTTAAAAAACGCTCACCGGAGTATTTTGTCCATGCAACTTGTAATGTCACATAAAGACCTACGAATAGTCAATTTGTCTTGAAACCCTACAAGTTACCATTGGGGAAATTCACAGAAAATGGGAATTTAAAGCTTTCAAGGGATATCTCTCTTTAGCCTGCCCAAAATGGGTTAAGACGTCGACTTTTGAATCCCCTTACTACTTACAAAAATGTTTTCATATAAATTGTACGCGCGATAAAAGAAGGCACTTTTCTTTGTGGTGTACTCTTTGGGTGCTGTTTGTGTGCAAAAACAGCCCATTTTATCGCAATTTTGACCTTCAGCAGCCCGGGGAGGGTTAACTAATGCTGACCGGAATATTTTGTTCATGCGACTTGTAATGTCACAGCAACACCTGCAAATAGCCGATTTTGCTTGAAAACCTACAAGATGTTGTTAGAGAAATCCACAGAAAATGGGTATTTTAAGATTTTAATGGGTATCTCTCTTTAAACCAGCCCAAAATGGGTTAAGACGTCAAATTTTGAATACCCTTACCACTTTCAAAAATATTTTCCGAGCAATTTTGCGTCCGATAAATGAAGGCCCCTTTCTCTGTGGTATATCTTTTGGGTGCTGTTGGTGTCTAAAAACAGCCCATTTTATCACAATTTTTACGTTTAGCAGCTCGGGGAGGGTTAACTAATGCTGACCGGAATATTTTATCCATGCAACTTGTAATGTCACACCAAGACCTGAGAATGGACCATTTTTTCTTGAAAATCTACAAGACTCGTTTAGAGAAATCCACGGAAAACATGAAGTTTTGAGCTTTTTTTGGGGTATTGCTGTTTAACCCAGCCCAAAAACGGGTTAACACTTGGTTTTCTGAACACCATTATTACTTACAAATATGATCTTCGGTGAATTCCACTTCCAATAAAGGAAGTTATGTTTACCTCTCGGGTATCGTTTGGGTGTTGTGGGGGTCTGAAACTGGCCCATTTCATCAAAATTGCAATGTTTGGCAGCCTGTGGAGGGTTACCATATGCATCGCCAAATATGTCGTGTGTATCAAAGGTTGTGTCATAGGCAGGTCTAGTAATGATGGATGTTTAAAAAAAAATCCTAAAGACGTGTTTCGAGAAAGTGCCGATAAAACCCCAATTTTGGCAGTTTTTTGCCAATTCTGGCGAAATAAGGGTTAAATCGAAAATTCCGCTTAGGTACATTTTTAGATTTTTTGCCACTCTATGCGTGTGCCAAATTGTGTGAAAATCGGTTTGAAAATGGCTTCTGAATCGTACGGACAAAAATGTGTGGGAAAAAAAAAAAAAAAACCAACCCCCCCCCCCCCCCCCCCCCCCCAAAAAAAAAAAAAATAATAATAATCCGTAGAAAAACAATAGTCTTTTCCAGAGGGAAAAGCCTAAAAAAAAAAAAAAAAATAAATAATAATAATCCGTAGAAAAACAATAGTCTTTTTCCAGAGGGAAAAGCCTAACTAGACTTTATGATTCTGGAGAATCATGGCTTTTCCCGATGAGATTCCATGATTCTTCATGACCCCACAGTGTCTGATGA